>OMLJ01001747.1:0-10040 GCA_900302595.1 Gadiculus argenteus | reverse complement strand
CCACACAAAGGCCAGGACTGAGCCCCCTACTCCTCTGGGCCCCCAGATTGCAATAGAGCTGGCATTTCACACCGGCCTGTGAACCAGCCATTCAATCAAACTACTGTTTAACCCGACCCCTCTGGCCAACGCAGAAATCAGAATGGGTCTGGCGGGGATGTCTTTTGCTAGTTGACCTCATTAACCTTATCGGGAGCTGTCCACTCCTCACCGGACACATGGTTTCCTCTGCTGTAGTTTCTCTTCAAGTGTTTCCCTTCCATGGGTAAAGGACAGCTACCGTAATGTTATGACTGTGGTAATCTAAATGAAAACCACAAGGTGTCACGTATTTTGTGGAACACGTCCCTATTCGATGTGGATGTTCGATAAAGGTTCGATAAAAACAACAACAAAGTAATCAACCAGTGTGGCAATAAATAAAACGTCTCGTGTTGAGTGTAGCAGAGCGATTGCCCTCCAGGGAACGAGAGACATGTCCGAAACCCCTGTCCTGGTCAACTGCCCTGGAGGCAGGGCTGAGGAGAAACTGTGTGGCTCTCCCCCCACCCACCCCTCCACCACCTCTCTTCTCAATGGACTAGCCCCCTCCTCTTCACCTGTATGCGGCTCTGATCAAGGTGTGGGGCGGCTGGGGGACGGGGGGACGACTGCATATCAAACACAGTGGGGCCTTTGAAGTAGCTGGAAACACAAACAATGATTTGGCCACAGTCGTAACAGCTTATTTGTCCCCTTTAGTCATTCATGGCCTGCTTGTTACATGTCTATGCTTTCAAAGGGCTGGCTGTGAGCACCAGAGGTACAGTAGCTAGGCAGACTCTGAAGGTTTCTGCCTGTAGGGTTGTGGGTTTTGAGGAAGGCCATCTGGCTTCCTGTTCCTTAGATTTGATATTGATTTATTGGATATACACAGGGCAGATAAGGGGATGACACACCAGCTGCCCAAAGCCTAGAGCCTCTTACAGTTGCCCTAAACCCCCACCCTCTTATTGTTCCTTGCTTCATTTGCCTCTTTGAAACACGTCAAGATGACACAACCCAAGCGCTTGAAGTTAAATGACTATCCCTATCATCATATTATTAATTCAAAATAATCATTTTTTTTTGCTAATACAACTTCATTGTGCAAGAAAAAATCAGATTGCTAAAAATTTGAATCTGTGATTTGTATGAAATACTTCCAAGCATATTATGTGGTACTCCATGTAACAATTTAACTAGCAAAAAATAGAAATTTGTTTTTTTTCACAACTTAAAATAAATTGTGCAAATCCATCAAGACATTTTAAAGACTTTGTGCCAGGATGACTCACTATTCTCTCTCCGAGAAGTCTATTGTTTGTAATGAGGTGCAAAGTGACGTTGACCCTTTCTAACAACCACTACGATCATTTTCACAGTAAGCCCATCGTAGGAACAATTAATAAGGTCAAAACATGGCTTCTGTTGGGCCTCCCCTGCCTGTAAAGTGGGCCTGAGAGTGTTGCAGTGTGGCTGGAGTTTCGCTGGCCTTAAAGGTGTCAACACAGCCACATGAATGAATCCACTCTGTTCTCTCACCAATTCAATGGCTTTACTCTCACCCACCCCACCCAACTCTCATTCCCCACCCCCGAGACTTCTCCCACTTCCACCCCCTCTCCCCCAACACAAGGCTGTGATGTAGCGGTCTCAGATAATGAGGTGAGAATTTTATTGCACCAGTCTGTGAGCCTGGCACCAGCCTGTATGAGGAGGAGAAGGAGAAGGAGGAGGTGGAGGTGAAGGTGGGGAGGTGCAGCCTGTGTTCCCTAGTCACCGGCGCCCTCTGTTGATCCGATTCCATGCTCTGTCCCCTAACTGTATCGAGCTCCCTGTCACACACAAGCACTTCAAAGAGGAAGATCAAGGGTTGGTTTGCGCATGACGTCCCCAGCATGACAATGCCCTGGCCAGCCTACACCTGCTGCTACGTGCCGGTCTCACTGAAGACAGGCTGGCTGCTCCCGCACTGGCCTCTGTGGAGGAAGTGCTCATTCAGGGGCAAATATACATAGAGGAAGAAGGCAGTTCTCTATCTGTGCTCTGTATAAATATAAAGGGGTGGGGGCGAGGGCAGTGGGGGGCTAATGAGAGAGACAGAGGAAGGACAGTGGAGGATGGTAGGGCACTCCTAGGGACGACTGGGCAACATTGCCTGGGCAGATATGGATAAGACGATGCGTTTGAGCGCACATCCCAGTCTACTTATCTTGAAAGAAGGCCACATCCCTGCTATCTCTGGCACTGAGAGACACACATGCGTCGGCGGGACAGTGACATCAAAGGGAGATCTTTTTCCAAAGCGTTTTCAAAGGAAGCCCCGAGACTTTTATTGCTCTGGGGTGCAAAGAAAAGCCTAGTTTAAACTGTGACATTCTTCAGGCTTCGGATTCCAGTTCTGAATCCATGTGCTTCTGTAAGTCTGCTCTATTCTATGAGCTCATTTGTTACACAGTGAGCTCACAGGACAGCAGACACATTCACTTAATGTATAATTGGTTCCAGAACAGATTTGAAATGGACCTCATCTATTTTAGTCATAACGACTTTACCTCCATGACCTTTCAGTTAAGAAAACATTTTGCTCTCTGGGAAAGTGCCATCTTAACGACCTGTCTGTACAGTACATTATCATTATTGCTTCCATTAAGAGATGACTACATTGAAACGAATTAAAGGACTGATTACTTCTACTCCGCAAGCCCTACTCCAAAGAGAGAGAGAGAGAGAGAGAGAGAGCGAGAAAGAGAAATCATGGGGTTCTCCCTGCAGGATGTAAACAAAAAGTGGTAAACATGACAGGGATGAAAATATAACACTTATAGATTTAGAAACTTAAAATGTAATTAAATTATGTATTTATTACAGACACCACTACAAGGTCCATAGCAGAGTATAAAAAAACAAGGAGAAGAAAACAAGACAAAAACAAACCATCAAACATATAAGCATTCTCTCCAATGCCTCCTAAGCTTAGAGGAGTACCTCGAGGAGCTCTGGGTTCACTAGAGCTTCAATAATACTATTTTGTGAGATATCCAGGTGGCACATGGAGTTGTACATTACATTTCTACTGCCTCACAAGTTGGCACACTGGAGAAGACAAACAAGTAGCTGGCACTAAACCATAGGTTGCTGCATCAGCAGTCTCATTGTGTCATTATAGGCAACTGTAAGCTTCTGTAAGCTGCTTTTCTTATATCTACACCATAAATAAGCAGTATACATATGTGTATAAAAGGTTTTAAACAAAGAGCATTTCACATTAAAAGAGCACATGAACTTGCAATGTAACATGTTAGCCTGGGCATATAATTTGCGGCGTTGACAATATATATTTTGTATATATATATATTACTTACTAAGATCTCAGATGATCACTAAGATCATCTGAGATTATATGACCAAGATACTTTACTTCTTTACACAGCATAAGTGGGCTATTACACAGATAGAAAACAGCGAAAGTCTTTTTTTATCCTCTCTGCTTCCAACTATCATGACATTGCTATTTTTCGCATTAAATGTAATATCGTACTCAAGACCATATTGTGTGCATACCTTAAGTAGTTGCTGTAAGCCAGCACTACATGGACTAACAATGGCCAGATCGTCTGCATACACAAGATGGTTAATGAGAGAGCTACCAACCAGGCAGCCCGTAGTACACAAACTCAGTTGAATTGACAAATCATTAATGTATACAGCCAGGGGATAATAATCCACCTTGACGGACACCATTAGATAGATAGAATAGGGAGGATATTCCACAGCCCCATTTGACCCTCATTGTTTGGTGACTGTACCAGTATACTAGAATCCTGATAATGACCTTTGGGACCCCTGTTTGCAGTAATTGTATAAATCATTTTCCATGGTTGACCCTATCAAAAGCCTTAGAGGCATCTAAAAAACACATAAATACAGTCGAGTTCTGATTCACATATTTTGCAACCATTTCCTTTAAAGCAAATATACACCTATCGGTGCCATGTTTCTTTTCAACGCCAAACTGATTATCTGATGTTAGTAGAAAAGTATCAAGCCTTGTAATGAGGACACGTTCCAAAACTTTGGATGGTATACTCAAAAGCGGTATTGGTCTGTAGTTGTCAATGCTATTCAGTTTCCCAGCTTTATCTTTTAGGACTGGAACTAGCAATATGGAGAGAAGTTAATCAGGTAACACCCCATGGATAAGGAGCCCAGTAAAGAACATTGATAATAAAATACAGAGTTTCTGACATACTTATAGTGTTCTGCATGAATATGGTCCATGCCGCAAGCCTTGTTATTATCCAACATTGAGATTGCATCTAAAATTTCATCAGGTCTAATTATAAGCTTCTCATTTGAATCAATGTTATTTAACACAAATGGTTCACTCTTAATACAGTTAAACAGTTCTTGATAATGTTCACGCCATCTCTCAGTACATAATTAAAGGCTTAATTAATTTAATTAGCATTGTGACAATGGCCATAATTTAGTCTATGTTAACAGGGAGGCCTACATTGACTTTGATAATTGTAATATTATAGCAGTTGTAGTTATTCAAATTACAGTTTCAATGTTTTTTGAGAAAACAATTATTTCTGTAATTTATGATGGGAATGCTATGATTTATATAAAAAAATGTTACAATAAAAAATGTTAATAAAAGACAAAGGTTTTCAGTGTCACTGTAAGTCTAACTGTAAATGAAAGACTTTTCATTTACAGTTAGACTAAGATCTTTTTATTAAGGTGGTCATGGCCCTGACCAAACCGACCCCCCCCCCTAAGTGACGCGTCATTCCCTTTTTGTCATTCGAACGCAAAAAGTTTGAGCCTAGCGCCATCTATCGTTGTGTCTCACGCTGAACACGTCGAAAGCGAAATAGCACCCCCTGATGGTTTTACAGTGAATTACGAACCCTTTGTGCGTCACTGACTAGTGTGACGTAACTCACAAACACAACGCCACTGGCTGGGGGAAGAAGGATACTTTCTGAGTCTATCTTTAGGCCTAGTTGTTCAAGTAAACAACTTATTCTCATGGCTCCCTTATTATAGTTAAGGCCGTTTGGTGGCTATTCTGACCGATTTAAAATGGCAACAATAAGAAAGGATGAAAGACTGACAAGTTCGCAAAGCTTTTCGTGTGTCGGTTTTGCGGGTATTTTCAGTAAAACGGTCACGTCTCCTTTGGAAGTTATAAAAATCAAAAGTCAGGTGGGCACCTTTCATTGCAAGAAAGGTTTCTGGGAAAGTTTTCATCTCATCTACAAAAACGAAGGACTTCGAGGGTTTTGGAAAGGAAACCTCGTGTCCTGTCTTCGGTTGTTCCCTTACAGCGCAGTTCACCTGGCAACGTACAAAAAGTAAGTGATTTAATCAACAGTATTTATAAGCTACTTGATTAGACTGTGGCGTTTCCTGACCTGATCGGCGGTGGTTTAAGGAACAATGGCTAGCATTGTTGCTACCGTAAACACCACTTCGTATGGCTAAACAGAGCATGCATACAGGGATACATGGCCAGGTTTTATTCAAAATATATGTATCTCTGTGTAGAGGTTGTTAAGACACATATACAACTTATTACTATCGACTTTATTTGATTATCACCACACGCTATTAAGCCTTACTCAGTTTAACACTTCCTCCTTTTCAGTCAAGGCACACCCTCTCTTATTATCCAATCAAATCGCTCTGTTCCCTCATTCGATGTTGTGGTGTCACAGACACCCGTTTGGGGGTCACTAAAGAGCGAAACCGGGCGAAACAATCGGTTTCTAAATCACGAGAGCAGCTAATCATAGGTGCAGATAAGTGTTACGATATTTATGATCGTAAACCAGTGTAAGTTGTTGTGGGCAGAGCGCAGTCATGTTGCAGTGCCTTCATGTAAATATTGTTCCTCCAACCAACACGAGGAAATGTACCTGCTGTACAAAATGTTCCAGGAAGGAAGGGCCGTGATTGGTTGAAAAAATAAAGTGGATTCTTCCTTCATACACAGAGAGATTACTTATTTATTTAATATGCTTTTATTTTTGTATTATAGTATGACAGGCAGTCAAACTGAACAAGGTTTAAATATTTACCATGCTGAAAATATATATTTTACAAGCCTGAGCATTATTTTCCATGTTCCCTACTGATTCCCTCCTGGGCTGCTTCTGTGTCCAGGATTGTCCACCTTCACATGGACGAGATGGGCTACGTGTCCCAGTGGAGGGCCATATTTGCTGGAGGAATTGCCGGCATTGCCGCAGCACTGGCTACCTACCCTCTGGAGGTGGCTGAGACTCGTCTGATAGTGCAGAACTGCACTGAGCCCACATACACCGGAGTTCTGAACACCCTGGGCTCTGTCTACAGGAGCGAAGGACTTCTGGCGCTCTATAGGGGCTTCTCACTGACAGTACTGGGTACATAATGCATCTCCTTAAGGATTAATGTGCAATATAAGCTAATCAAATGCGCGCTACATTGCATGCAGGGCAGGTTTTACAGTCTCAATGACATTGGCCTTTCAGCACTGGTTGTTGACTAGCAGCGATCAACAGCCCTTTTGTAATATTTGAGGCTGAACAAATTCAAGGTCCATTCATTGAAGTACCATGCAAGATGGTTTTCTGAAATGTTCCATTTTATACAGCATATTAAAAAACACTTATCATCTTTTGGTTCATCTATTATCCTGCATAAATTCTGAAAAACTCATCCTCAACTTCAAACTGAACAGCAAAGTTGTATTGTTGCTGATTCTTTTAAATTATTTTAAATTAAAACAGAACATAGTCAACATATTCACGAGTATATGCTAAGTAGAGGCTACAATCTACACGCTACAGTAGAGGCTAATTGTTATGGACTAAAAACCTTTCAGTATCTATTATTATCAATGAGCGTGGATGACCTTTCAAACCAACTCCTTTTGCTCTGCCGCAGGTGCCTTTCCCTTTTCCATCGGCTGCTTCGCAGTGTACGCAAACCTGGACAAAATCTGGCAGGAGCCCCCCTTCCGCTTCAACTCCCTGCAGAACTTCATCAATGGCTGCCTGGCTGCTGGGGTGGCTCAGAGCCTGTCCTATCCCTTTGACACGGTCAAGAGGAAGATGCAGGTAAAGTATGAGTGGATCGCTGATGCTTGGATGTCAGACAATGTTGCGTTCAATTATTTCCACCAGGGGGCAGTTTTGGCATTGCTATTCAATTTGCCTTTTTTGGGTCGTTCAAGGTTTAAACCAATATGAGTGATGGGGTTGTCAGAAATATGTCATTCAAGTTTCCCCTTCAGGAAGTCCCAGTGTCATGTCTTAACGACGACAAACGATAAACTTACAATCATGATAAGAGAGATTTGAAAGTTTACTGGTAACCGTGATTAAAATACAAAGTTAAGTATATTCCACCCTCTGTGGTCCAGGATCCGCACAACAACATGTAGGTTCACAAGTAAGGGACTGAATTCTGCAAGAAAGGATGCATGCTGAACAATAGCTCTGCAAAGGACAGAGTACTACATGGGTCTATAATAAGGCACCACGAGTCATACAGCAGCTGAGAATGTGATGTGAATGTGAAAACCGGGCCTGGGTTTGCAGACGCTGTACATAAGCTCTCTAAACATAGTCGCGGTCACTATCACTTTGAAAGGCAGAGTCAGAGTAATGGGGTTCAAGTTCATTCAGGTTGACTTTTTAGGATTACAACAAGGTTTTCTAAGCATCATCATATGTGATTGTTTTGATTGTTTCATTAGCGGAGGAAGAGGAGGAAACAGAGGATTACATATTTATTTTATATGTTTTGTTTGAACGACAAGGTCACCACGTTTTAAATAATGTTATCTATCAATCCAAGAAATGGCAGAAACAAACGGCCTTGAAGCAGAGCTCACAAACACCTTCACACCCTCCTGCTCACAAGCACATCCTCCATGTCACTTCACACGGCAAAACACTGATTGCCAAATCCATCTGGATGATGGATTCTGTAGTGCAGAACAGGTGGGACTTGTTCCACTGTGTTTTTCGAGAGCAATCTAGCTCAATCACGCTGAAAGTGTCTTATCTGCCATTCTCTAGACCGACGAGTACATCCTTCTGAGCCAGAGAAAAGGTTGTTGCTAATTGGGCATTGCATCGTGAATGTTGGCCCCAAGAAGAACTGCATTACCATGGCAGTGTCCTTTATGAATTGGTGGAAGTCGTTCAAACAAAATACCAATGGTTATAACAGATGGTTTTTATAAGTCAGGTTTCCAAAATCCATGCAATATTGGTCTTGGTAAAAATGCTATCATAGCTTTTATCCCTTTTGAATTGTGGGTTCCTGCTGTTCCTCCCCAATCAGATTTTATATATATATATATATATAATCTAATTGTTTGAGTAACGTGTATATAATCGTAACTTAGATTTGGGAGCGGTTAACTCTCATCCAGTTTGGAGCTATGAGTTACGTTGTTTTTCAGTTGAAAAAGTTGATGTATCGCAATTTAATTATCTTTTCCTCCACGTACAATCATGACTGCAGTATAGAGTTAATTGTACAGCATGATAGTAGTAGCCTGATTTTCACCCCGTTACATTAACTAATTCCTGGCTTTGCTGCATATCATTATTAATCCCAAACGCCAAGCTCATGCTATATGCACTGTGGTTCCTTTCTCAGGCCCAGAGTCCCCACCTTCCACATCTAGGGGGCGCTGATGTGCACTTTACTGGAATTCTGGACTGTTTCCGGCAGATGATCAGAAACAAGGGGGTCTTCTCCCTCTGGAGTGGCTTCACCGCTAATACTGTCAAGGTGAGGATGATCTATGTTGCAGACCCAAGGGTCCATTCACACACACACACATTAACCATTATTTAGCAAATCACATCAGCATTGAGTTATTTGGCTTCTTCCTCTAGTGATCTAGCCCTGCTTGAATCAAAAGGGGATTTGGCATGCCGAAAGCACCTCTTTCGCTTTTATACATCAACCCTACTTTTACGCAAGCCAGCCTGCTGTGGCTTGCGACTACCTCAACCCATTCTCTGTCTTTGAAAGACGATCAGTGTGTTCATTCCCATACTACGCATGCACCAGACGTAACAGAAAAAGAGGCAGGGTCTTGGCCCATGAGGTCCTCAGTGTAGTACAGCAGCACGGGTGTGAGCTAGGTGAACAGACCATGGAACAGCATGCCCCTGTCTCAAATTTCCCCTCCAAATGTCATTTGGGGATAGCAGTGGAGTATGCGAGTGCAAGGCCCTCTCTTGGTACCAATCATTAGAAAAGCTAGTGTGTGTGTGTGTGTGTGTGTGTGTGTGTGTGTGTGTGTGTGTGTGTGTGTGTGTGTGTGTGTGTGTGTGTGTGTGTGTGTGTGTGTGTGTGTGTGTGTGTGTGTGTGTGTGTGTGTGTGTGTCATGAGAACCTGAGTGAAGTCCTGCTCCGCCAGCTCCCGGTGCAGGGTGTTCAGGGCCAGCTTCGCAGCCAGGATGCCCGTCTGGAGGTCCACCTCCCCGGGGTCTGGGCCCTGGCCCCGGGGGCTCCGGGGGTCCCGGGGGGTCCAGCAGGCGTAGAGACGCTCCTCGTCCATCACTGAGATCTGGAACGCACACACAGACCACCACACGGGTTAGAGGGTCTGAGTCCTTGGGGCCTACTGGGACGTGAGGAGGTAGGATGAGGACTAGACCCGGGGGGGGTAGAGGACCCGGGGCGGTCTCTGAGGTTCCTGGGGTGCTCTGATTTGTACCTGATGGGGGACCAGTTCGTCGTATCCTCTAGTGCTGCCTGTGGCACAGCAGGCCATGGAGACGATGGCCGTGCTGGGGAGGGAGTCGTAGACCGACCGCAGCTGAAATGAAACACAATTATATACATCTGATCAATCATTTAAATAAATAGTATTGTGGCAGACTGCAGGGAGGAGTGAGGGGATTTGTAATTGAAGAGATCTCTGGCAGCCTGCTGGCCCCACCCCCCAAGCCTTACATGGACTTCCTCCGATACACGCCTGAGGATGGTTAAGA
>OMLJ01001714.1:0-10032 GCA_900302595.1 Gadiculus argenteus | reverse complement strand
GGGTCGATGTGGAGGACCACCACGGCCATGCTGCCGAGCACGAGCTTAAACACCAGTTCTGGTCTCGACTCGTCACAGTGCGTTTTGGAGGGATGAGCTGAAAAAATAGCAGAAAATAAACGTGTGCAGTCTTTTCACAGAAGTGTTCAACATATGCGGCCGATCCTCATGGTTTGGTTTTACTTCCACATACAAGTCTGTCTCTGTAATTTTTGTGGCAGTTGTGAATCCCGCACGTGGAATGGTGTTGGATTGGTCAGCTTCTCTCGTTGCCGTGGCACCTCTGGGTAATCATCCCAGATAGCCTACGAGGAAAGACACATACTCATGTCAAGTCAGATTCTTTATACCTAGACACTAAACTTGAAATAAAAAATGCTATGTTATGCATTTAAATGCTCCTAATGCTACAGTCCATATTGGACCAAAGTAAGTCCAATAGCCAGCTTACAGCACGGTGCACTTACATGGGCTGTGCCAGAGGGAGACACTCCAGGGGAGCCGGAGTAGTTGCTGTTGAGTGACAGGTCCAGGTCCACTGTGGGTGGCTCCCCCAGTGGAGGAAGGGATGACAGGCTGTGTGACATGTCCATGTCAGCCATTGAGAAGAACACTTCCTCTGTGCAAATAACCAGGTCAAGGAAAGAGAGGCAATGGATACAAATAAAAAAGGGTTATCACTTGAGCAGGGAAAGCTCTGTACGGACATCAGAACTGGGTTATGCCGTGGCCCAACCTCGGCTGGACGTGGCTCGTGTGGCGTGGCTCTGGAAGAGGTCGGGGTCCCCGCCGGGGAGGTCCGTGTCCTTCTTCAGACAGCGGTTGAGCTCCATGTGCAGGCGGTACTCGTCCTCCTGCTGTATCGGCCGACTCTTCCTGTCCTTGGACCATTCCTGAGCTCCTTTTACACAAGATGGACGGAGCATTGAGGTCATTGAACATCACAGAGTCCTCGGCGGGTTATCGGGAAGCGACTGAGGCTGGAGCAAATCTTACCTCCTCCCCCTGAGAAAGCTCCAACCATGTCCAGGAGAAGGTGGACTTGGCGTGGGGACAGCAGAATGATGACAGAGTCGATGTGTCCATCCACGTCCAACTGAGGAGCACAGACGGTATCAAAGGGGGGCTGCTGGAGGATATCTTAACAAAGACATCCATTTGGCTCATTGAGTCATTGAAAGGGAAAATAGGTTGTATTAACTTAAACATACTTTCGCTCCAGGCAAGGCCAGGTTGTGTTTCAGTGTGAGAGACAGCTCGGTTTTACCACCAAGGCACCCAATCTGGATGGGCTCAAAGGCCGCGGCGGAAGCCACAGGCTCTGTGAACTGCGGGTGAGGCTCACATATTATTCTGGGATTCCAGCTGGGCGAGAGCTTGGCCTCTGTCTCCTGCAGGGAAAGAGAGGGACATGGTTTATATCACCGAATAAAATAACATGAATCATACAACAGCGTTGGTAAATAATTGTCCTGAAATCCAACGGCTTGAAATGGCTGATCACTCACACCTCGTGGCATAATATCACCCCTTTAAGTCAATAAAAATCACTCTATAAAACGATTAAGACTAATGTAACAAATACCTTATCATTTTTATTAACTGATGGCCTAATGGAAGATGACGGGACACCCTGGAGTGGTTAATCCCCAACATTGTGATAATGAAGTCGATAAAGAAGTGGTTTATCCCCAACATAGCCAAAATTGTGATTATAAAGTTGATAAAAAAAATAGGTTTATCCCTAACATAGACAACATTGTGACGGCGTCCGGCAGCCGCACTCACAGCAGGTGGAGGCGAGGACTTAAACCCAGCTCTGGAGGCCTCAGAGAACTCATCCCAGAAGACTGTTACGCCTTCCATCTGGAAGTTTTTATGAGCGAACGTGGTGGGCTGGTGTACGTCCACACTGGAGCTGTCCTCGTCCGTTTCGTCACAGTAAACAATCCTAACAGAAAACAGATGGAAGTTGTTGGCCAGGAGGGAGGAGAAAACATCCCAAAAATGTATGAACAAATACACGTTTTCTAAAAGAGTTTTAAAAACGTACTTGTTGATCCGAATCTCAAGAGCAATACCGGTCTTGGAATTATCAGGCACATGCTCAATTCTGAGGATTGTATCCAGAAATGTCACCTTGACCCTTCTGAGAACTGAAGAGACAAATGTGTACTCATTAAATGTACAACAAAGTTGGATGACATTGGATACATTGGATAACGTTGGATATTTCCTTATAATGTAGACAAACTATACCCGTTTCTATGGTTTCTGCAAACTTCTCCAACCCTTCAAAAGGCTGGAAGCTCTCCCCTATGTCATCCGTTAGCCTCTGGCTCAGACACTCCTTGGCGAGCTGCATACTGCTGGTCATGAAACTAGACCAGTACATGGGTTCCAGACCAGTACCTGGAGCACAGCAGATATAGGACAGGATCCCATTGATTCAACCATATCTAGCCTACTTAATACACAACAATGTAAGGGATTAGTAGCAGGAATGTAGGAGTGCATGTGTATACGGCCCCCATACCCATTCTTGGCCTGGGTCTGAACACCATCTCCAGGCCCCTGACCTCCAGGGCACAGTTCTCCTGCAGCAGAGCAGCCCATGGCACTGTGAGCGAGATGGTCTGGATGAAGCCTTCTATAACCTCCACAGGGGCGTCTGCCGTTTCAAGCAGCTCATTCAGGGACTGAGAGGCAAAAAGACTGTGGTTATACATGACCAATGCATGTGTTATATTCATAGTTCATTTTGTATTCATTAGTTTTTTTATTTTGAGCAGTACCCTTACCCATTTGTCCAAGGGGACCTGTGCAAGCGTCCCAGTGCCCTGATAGAGATCCAAGCTAAGCTGATCCAGGCTCAGCTTCTCCTGGAGAAAGTTGCCTAGATATCGATGCAGAAGATATCTGCAAGCCCGCTTTTTAATGGACTCTGAAAAGGGCCACGGCATCTTGACAAACTTTCTGTACCAAAAATTGAAACAGACCCGTGACTCCCTGAGTTGCAGACGATGACGCAAAGAGAGAAACTTTGTTTAACGTGGATTCAAATAAGATGTCATCACGTTGATTTATGGAAGTCAGTTAAAGAGGAATTCAAACATCTTCCATTCCTCACGGTTAGAGGCACATTAAAATGTGTGCTGATAATGTGGTATATGTGTGACAGTTGGTCCGACTCCAGTATGCTGCACCTAAGGTAGAAAGTCACACAAAAGAAAACATGAACGCATGAATCGTCATGTATTCAGAGACATTGTGCTAAATGTCATAGACAGCTGTAGCCAAACAACATATGGGCAAATACAAGGGAATGAAGGTTCCCAATGTGAACCAATCGTGCTACAATGAAAAATAGAGAATGACTATTGTCCTTATTATCAACAACCGGTGTCATCCAGCAGATGACACGATAGTGATCACCTAGCCATCTGTGTTACATTGTCCAGGGTCCGCTACAGATGTCACAACAAGGTGTTGACAGAAATGCATGTTGTGTGTGTCAGGGACGAAGCTAAAAGCTAGCACGACTAGCTTACCTATCCAGTCAGCAAATATTCAGCTCGATGTCCTAAGGCTCCAGCACTGTGCTAACATTGACTGCCTGTTGTTTCCTAGCAAGCTAACGACGAGGAGCTACCATGCTAACAAGCCGCTAACCTAAAACTTCCCGAGTTGTTTTTCAACAACAACATTCGGCGGCTGTGTTGAGTGAACACAGCACCACATCCAACAGCTCGTCGCGGTGTAACGCACCGTGGGTCATGGTGGCCTGGGCCGGGGTGTTGCTTCACTCCCCGCCTGCTGCTGCTGCTGCTCCACTTGTTTACAAACACTCCGGCGGCCCCGCGCCACAGGAGGCTGCGCGCCGGAAGAAGCGCTCGTGCTGTGACCGGCCGTGACGTCACCGCTCTCTTCCGCCATGATGTCATCACAACATGGCGAAGCTGAGTCGGTGCGGGACAACAACTCCACTCTAGAGCTGGGATCCGGTGTGTCGATAGGTCTCGTGTTAACGCTGTGTGTGCGAGGATGCAGCCAGACACGTCGTTTGTTGGATATACAGCGTGCAGGGTTAACTGTTAGCTGCTAATTCGCGCTACTTTGGAGCGGGAACGGTGTCGCCGCGACGATTTACCCGGTTAGCCTGACGTGCGGTGTGCCCGAAGAGGTGAGGGGAACCGGGGGCCAGCAGAAAGTTGTATACATCGTTTAGTATATGTATTGTGTTCAAACATCGTATAGGCTACTTGTGGCTTTCATTCAGATCGTAAGATAATGTTGCTTTCGTGTGTTTGATAATGCTAGCTCTGCGATTGTTTTCCTTGTACGCCATGAAAACGCGCCGCTGAGTTGACGCAGGACGGCTGAGGTTATTGCGATATCTAACAGAAAAGTACCATTACGTCATCGTCAAACGCTCATCAGGACATGCCAAGCAGATTTAGTAAACATTTCTTCGGGTGAAAAAAAATCATATAGACTATCCCTCCTGTTGTAACGTGAGCATTAACTTGACCTGTCAAAATGCATTGATTGCGACCGGTTTTTAGTGAATGTTTTGAAGCTGCTACCATTATTGCTGTGATTGCTCTTTGACTTCAGGAGATGGAAGTGGACTTCCAGCCAGAGGACTCCTCCTCGTTTAGAGAAGGCATCGAGCTGGGAGGCGTCAAGGACATGAGATCGGAGGCGGACGCCGTGGTCAGTGATGTACTCTTTGCCGTGAACGAAATGTACGTGTCACAAAGCCTCGACAGCGCATTGGACGTGGCGTACATAAATGTGGAAACAAAAGAGTCCAATCGCTACTGCCTTGAACTCACAGAGGCTGGATTGAGGGTAAGAAACTCTACAAGACAGTTGTTTTGTGGCTAATCTCTATTGCATGCATGTTTAATTAAATATTCTTGTCTTATTAGGTGGTGGGCTATGCCTTCGATGAAGTGAATGAAGATTTAAGCACCCAGTATCACGAGACTATTTACTCCCTTCTGGACACGCTGAGTCCAGGATACAGAGAGGCCTTTGGGAATGCTCTGCTCCAGCGACTCGAGAGACTACAACAAACTGGACATTAAGGAAACAACTCAGCAGTTCACCCATGTAGTCAAACTATAACCCAGGATCTTCCCATCTCACCCAAATAAACCAAGCATTGCAATGTAAATTGTTCTACATTGATGGGGCTTTGCAGAGAGTACACCACTTAATTGCTGGTCTCACTGTGGTTCAACTTCCAGACGCTTCCTAATTCCCATGTTGACACAAGTCTAAAGGGATATTCTCTTTAGCTTTACTGGCCTGTCAAAGTGAACTACAAAAAGTGAACAAAAGGCCCAACATTTACCCCCCACAGAACTTGTCCTAATGAACCTACCTTCCTTAAACTGGTTTAGTATGACTGACATTATACAGCTTTAAGTTGGTACGTTTTTATCAACTGAAATGCTTGTTACCCTATTAGGTTTGACAGTTCACAAGCCAATTTCTCACTTAACCTCAAGTATTAACACTTATGAAGCTCATGTAAGCTTGCTGAAATTAGAACTGAAGCACATTGATCCAGCTCAACAACATGAGACTGCTAGAACCACACCGTTGGCCTAGACATCTTGCGCATGATTATATTGAAGTGCTCTTTGAAGTAAAACATTTTTGGCTAGCATTAGTATTTCTACCCTTTCTTTTGTCAAATAAAAACACAACCCATTTCCAAATAGTTTGTCTTGTTGAATAATTTTTCCAATTACACAAACTTACCATTGAATTACTTTATTAGAACTGTAGTTTATTAGAAGAGTTCAGAAAAACGAATCACCGCTTTTAAAGCTAATCAATGCCATTACAAAATACTATAGTTAAAGAGAATGTGCTCTGGATCCTGACTACACAGCAGTCAGATGGTAAGAGGAAGCGATTCACCTAGGAAGGGAAGAGTAAGTGTCCAACTTAAGCTCACAGTACTGTTGTAAAAGGAACTGGATGGAAGAAGTTATTAGAAATAGGAAGGGAGCAGTCCTTAAAACATAATGGATATAAAATCTTGAGTGGTTTGTAAATAATCTTCAAAGCAGACATCTGTTTTTTTTGTTCAAAGTTGAACTCCCTTTTATACTTAAAAAAAAACAAAGTGGAATGTGCCTATTCAGCTGACAATCTGGACTGGGAACTCGATGCAGAACAGATCTTTGCCGTCGTCATCCCTTAATTCCCACTCCACCACCAGCCTTATCTGCAAGGAGAAGTTGGTGAACAGCGTTAGTTATTTACAAAAACGGAACTGAGTGTGACCAAAGAGAACCGATACAATGGCTGCAGCAGACGCTGACCATCAAAGTGAGCTGCGTAGCAGACAAAGGTCCTAAAGACCACAAGTCACTTGAGTATCACAAGATGCATTAGCAAATAACACTTCACTTACGGAGGGATATTCTGTTTTAACAGGTAGGTCATTCACATAGTGGTACTTTGCCTCCTTCTGAATGGGGCATGCAATTCCAGATTTGCAGCCGTCTTGGATTGGAATAGGAAAGGGGATGGGAACGCCAGCAATGACCCCGTGGACAATGGCTTTGCTGGTCTGGCTTTCCACAGCTGTAAAACAAGAGTAGGGAAAGAAGTGATCAGTTTGATCACAATCATGTTGGGCCGTTTACATATCTGAAAGACCTTTCCCTACTTACCACTGCTGAAAGTCACATTGACGCTGTAAGACTGTCCTTTACGTAGCTGGCAAGGCTGATTAGGGCAAGGTTTAATGTCAACCATGGAAACTTTTCCAACAGCTGATCCTGAAAAACCATATGCACACACCCAGTTAAAGCACGTGAACATGTGATGGATGCTGAGTCAAGTCTCTTTTTTTCTGTTTGACTCATAACGCGTCAGCTGATTTAATAGTTTCACGTTCTTGGGCGACCAGCCAGGTACATCGTTACACAGGTGCAACTGTTCAGTTAAATATAATTATAACCTACCTCATCTCTTAACGTACATAGCCTTTATGGATGCAAGCTAAACTTATCAATATGCTCTCAGAAAATGGCCAATGTCACTAAATCTGTTTTAATTAACTCAAAAAGTCCACATTCGAATAATTGAATCTACAATTAAACAACGTTTAATGCTACGTTTTAAGACGAAAATAAAGATTTACTGAAAAACTTACCACAGTCGATATATTTGACCGGCTCCGCACAGGTGACCGCGATAAGGGACACCCACACGATACACGCAGTTCGGAAATCCATTGTTTGTGGTTGGTTCTAAAATACAAATAGATAACGTGGTTGATGAGTCTCAGATTTAAGGGCGAAAAGGGACTCACCTACATTCATCAGCCGACCATGAGTAATGTTAATCAAGGATGTGTTTGTTCCCACTGCTGGTGTTACTGATGGGGTTGTACAAACAAACGTAACTTTTTTTTTTAAATAGACAAACAAGTTGCAATTTTACATTACATGTTTAGGTCCAAGTAACATTTTTGTCAATTAACTTACCTCGCAAACTGCTTCCGCTATTGAGGAACAACAACCTCTGGTAAACGCTTCTTATGAGTCTCTATCACGCGACCCCGGTGACGCCCTCCTCTGTGCTGGTTGGTTGGTTTTTTACTCCATATTTCAGGCGTCGGCGAATGGGCGGCGCGGCCATTGTATGAAACGCCCCTTTTAGATTGACTGTCCTTTTAACGAATCGAGTGATTTGTATCTGACGTACGCACGGCTGGGTAAGAATGTACACCCAATGTCGTGGTTTCTACCCGACTGGCAACACGTAGAGCCAATCACGTACTCTACTTTGTTGCTCAAAGTCAACATAGTCCTCAAGGGGGTGGAACTAAGAACATTTGTTATGAAAGATGTCATTCGTTAGGGCTGCGATGATAAGTGCGTCAAAGGCAAGAGTACTGGACTTTGCGAGGTAATGTCGATTGAATATACCAATGAAACAATGTGGTATTGTCATGATACATTAATATTATTATATACGATTACGTTGATCGACTGTTTGCTTGCTTAGCCAGCGTTAGCTAGTTGTTCCGGGGTCGTGACAACTCTTCCAGAAAGGACAACCCACATCAGATAGTATTCCTTAAGATCCAGCCCGGGAATCCTCATTCTAAACCCTGCGATGTGTTCTAGGGTTACATCTCGTCTCAGCGGCGTCCATGTGAGTCAGCACATGGTGAACTTTTGCCCCCAGCCCCGGGTTCCTCACGCAGAAGCTCTGCGGGGATACAGCGGCACCGCCGCGCAGGTGGAGCCGGCGGCGGTGCCCGCCTCAGCCGATGACGGAGTGAAGCTTAGCGCGTCATGCGTAAAGGTGAGAACATACCCGAAGTCATCAGAGCTCACTGTGGTAAAGTACCGTTAAGGATGTCTTTACCTTGAAGGGCATATACTCAGGAGGAAATGCACGTATTCTTCTGTTAGGCCATTTGTATGAGATGTAAACATCTGTCGTTATTCATGTATTTCTGTAAGTATCAGAAGTGATTGAGCACATTTCTGTTTCCTTTATCCAGAGGCTGAAGGAGATCATGGAGAAGGGAGAGTTTCTGAGGATCCATGTGGAAGGCGGGGGCTGTTCAGGTTTTCAGTACAAGTTCTCTGTTGACCAGAACAGGGATGAGGATGACAGGTAAACTACGTCAGATTACTAGATGTTTCTCTGCTTGGATGACGAATGTTCACCAAAATTTTCTTACCCCCGTACCTCCTATTCTTTGCTGCAACGTCGTCTCTCCCTAGGGTGTTTATGCAGGACGGGGTGGGAGTCATCGTGGACCAAGACAGCCTGGAGTTTGTGAAGGGGTCGACCCTGGACTATACCAACGAGTTGATCCGAGCCGCTTTCCAAATGCAGAAGAATCCACAGGCCGACCATGGCTGCTCATGTGGCAGCTCCTTCTCCGTCAAGTTATGAGACCAGAGATCTGAACACAGTGTTCACCAAGCATACTCTTTACTCGGCCACATCCAACAGTACAGATCCCATACCTATCAGAAACACTGGCCAAAGTGGAATATGTTGTTTATTGAAGTTAATATTGAGTGTGATATTTTATTATGTAAAATGTATAAAATTAATTATATATGCATTATATTTAAATACATATTATCTTTTTCCTCTTAAATACCATCTTGACTTATTTGTTAATTGTTATGTATGTGCTTGTGCATTTATGTATGAAGGTGCAGGTATTAGTTAAGACAGACCTACTCTAGTATGTATTATAGTTATTATGCTATATATTATATGAATAATGTATTATAGTTATTATGCTATATATTATATGAATTAATAATGTTAAAGAAATGCTGGGCATTTCTTTAACATTAATTAGGTATTTCTCCTTTGCGTAATACACTACCTACATCTCTATAAATTTTCACCAAACTTTAGATATATTCTGCTCAATTAATATTCCTTAGTCCTTGTGTCCCTTCTAAATGTTATGTTGTAGCCCACTCTGAAGCTCAACATTTCATTTGTTTAATCTTTTTTTTATTAAATTAGTATTTAAGAAAACATCTCACAAAATATACAAAAACAATATCTACAAATGATATTTACATTGGTGCAATGAAAACCAAGGTATGCAGAGACAACTTGTTCATTAGACATAATACAAAGGGCAAAATGTTTTGCACTTTTTCATATTTCCTCTATGATAAAACATTCAAGTTAAGCAATATATCTTTTACACGTTCCACATCACCAGTTTCAACAATGACTCGGGGAAAAAAGTCACACTTTAAAAATAAAAGCACAACAACAATAATACACCGTAGCAGCACACTGAAAAGTGACCCAAGAGAAATGAAACAGTGTCAATGGAAAAAAAAAAACGTATCATTTGTAACTTCTTTGTTTTTCTGAGGAGTTTGGTCAGATTGTCCTTCAGTTAGCCATGCACACCCACATCACCACCAACACATCCTCAAGAACCAGTACAAAACACAATGGAGGTGGGGGGGAGGTGCTATTACAAGCTACAGGACGGCTAAA
>OMLJ01001713.1:0-10180 GCA_900302595.1 Gadiculus argenteus | reverse complement strand
TCCTGTTTCCTCTGGAGGTAGTAGCAGGCAGAACAACAGAGTGACAGCGGGGGATTCATTAAAAAAAAAAACACTCATCAGTCAAGGGCTTCTCAGGTTGGCCAGATCATAATGGGAAGGACACACTAACAAAAGGTCCTGCATATTTCCCTTTAACAACCTTTACTGCCAATTAGTTATTTACAAAAGCTTTTTTTGGTTTCTGATGGCAGGTAATTGAAGATGATTTTACTTACTAACTGGATATATGTGCTAAAAAAGTGGTGGTGTGGGGATTAAATATATCTTGCATCGCCCTGCTCTATGAAGTTTTCTTCTGAAGTTTTTTTTTTTTAACCTAAAAACGTATGTATTTGGCAGTAGTCTACAGACGGCGAACCTACAAATAAAATTCTGTCCGTGGTTAACTATCTAAAACTGTAATGCCAAGTCATAGAGGGACAAGCAAAGAAAATTGGTTCCTATGGTAGAAGATTAGCAGGGACCTGATACGGAACTTAGGGAACCGTTATATAGAGAGGGGGTTGCCAGGGACAACAAGTTCAAGGGCGGTACAGTACTTCCGGATGTGTTTACATACAACAACAAAAAAAGCAACGCAAGCTAAATGCAAGAGGGCACTGGATATCCCCCTCCCTCGGCTGTATGCTGCACGGTGTGATCCTGCAGGGAGCCCAGGTCACTGTAACGTTCTCCACACCACACACACTTGAACTGGCCCTCGCGAGAGTGAGTGGCCTGATGCTTGGTCATATGCTCCCGCTGCTTAAATCCCTTGTTGCAGTTGGCACACTTGTAGGGCTTCTCCCCAGTGTGTATGCGGCGGTGGCGGTTCAGGTCGGAGACGTACTTGAAGCGGCGCTCGCACTCCGGACACTTCAGGGGCTTCTCACGCGACGGGTCACAGCGGTGCTGGACAAAGTCGGATGAGGAGAGGAAGCGGCGGTCGCAGAGGGAGCACTTCAGGGGCTTCTCCTGGCAGTGGGAGTTTTGGTGGCGCTGCAGCGTGGAGCTTTTCTTGTAGCCCTTCCCGCACACGTCGCACTTGTAGGGCTTGTCAGGGGACACCGACGAAGGCTCGCCGCACTTGTGCCGGAGCAGCTCTCCCGACTGGCTGAACTCCTTCTGGCAGGAGGCGCACTTGAACAGGTTGTCCATGCCGTGCACATGCTGGTGGTAGAGCAGGTGGGAGGGCTGCATGAAGCCCTTGTCACACAGGTTGCACTTGAAGGGCCGGACGGTGGGGTCCTTGTGAGTGCGCCGGTGGCGCACCAACGCGTACTGCTGCTTAAAGCTCATCTGGCACTCATCACAGTGGAAAGGCCGCTCCTCCGAGTGTGCTCGCTCATGCTGCCGCAGATCGGACGGGCGCTTGAACCCCTTGCCACAGGTGGCGCAGCGGAAGGGACGAGCACCCTGCGGGTGGCAGGGGTGGTGGAGGAGCTCGGACGACTCTTTAAAGTGCAGCTCGCACAGGTTGCATTTGAACAGGTGCTCCCCAGAATGGGCGTACATGTGGCGCACAAGGTGGGAGCGGTGCTTGAAGCTTTTCTCGCACACGGCGCACTTGAAGGGCCGCTCGTTGCTGTGCGTGCGCTGGTGGTGGGCCAGGTGCGACGACTGGCTGAAGGCCTTGTCGCAGGTGTCACACTTGAAGGGCTTCTCGCCCGTGTGCACGCGCTCGTGGCGGGTGAGCTCCGACAGATGCTTGAAGCCCTTCTGGCAGACGGAGCACTTGTACGGCCTATCCCGTGCCGAGGGAAATGGCAAAATGGATGAACTACTGCTGGCAGACGCCCTATTACCGTGCGTATGATGGGAAGAGCCTGAGGTGGTGGGCGTTGGGTTGCCAGAGGTACCGGGCCGGTAGGTCTTCTCGCAGATTGAGCACTTCATTGGGTTGGTGCTGTTATGGGAGGTGTGGTGCTGGGCCAGAGAGGTTAGCAGGGAGAAGCCCATCTTGCAGACGCCACATACAAAGGGTTTCTGCTCCACTTGCACACACTGGTGCTCCAGGAGGTCTGTGGCCTGGTGGAAAATCTTCATGCATTGGGTGCACTGGAACGACCTGTCCTGACTGACCATGCATTGGTGCTCATGTGGGTTTGCGAGATGGGAGATATCGTGCCCACAGGCCCCACATTTGTGGCCTCCTTCGTTGCCTACCTGCAGGGTGGGCTGCTGGGCCTGAGCCGGGTGTTGTTGCTGACTGTGCTGCCCTCCTCCATGGCCACCATGCTGCTGGCTATGCTGGCCATGCTGCAGAGCTGGAGGGTCGGGCTGGAGAACAATACCATACACGGCACAGCCCAGAGCGTTCTCAGCGCCTGGAGGGATGGCATGAACGACCGGAGGGGGAGCAACAGCATGCTGCTGCCAGGCCTCGGTCATACGGGCCCGCGTGTAGGGATTCAGCTTGCCGGTTGTTGGGACCCAACTAGGGTGTGAATAAGACAGTTTGGACAGATTGACGGCTGCAGGTTGTGAGAAATGAAATGAAACAGTGAAAGTTTTCACTGTTCACCAGATTGCACTGGAAAAGGTTGCTGTGCACCACGTTGCAAATTATTTCTGTAACTGTACAGAGGACCAGATGAAACAGTCCAGAGATCCTGGCTATCCTAATGAAGATACAAATCCAACTCTTATGCGTCTTCAAAAGAAACCTGTATGGAAAAAACAAACACGGTGTTAGTTTCGCAACCGATTTTGTACAGTGGATCAACTACTATAGGATAAGTCACTATTTTAATCCAGAGCTTGGTCATGCTGGTCAAATAGACCAAAGGGCAGGCTTAACGTGTAGGCTACAAATGACACAGTTTAAGATCAATAATAACATAAAATAATGACATTTGAAACACTGTAGGACTAGAAGGTGCTGAAACTGAGGGCATATCTTAAAGTTCCCGTGTCCGCAACCAAAAAGGCGGGTAAAGCAAGCGACTGCTCTTCCATATTATCCTTCGGAATCCGCATCCTTTCTGAATGCGTACCAATTAAATGTGACTTTTGCAATGACCCGCCGCTGCATTGGCCAATTAAAATCACAAATATAAATCGTATCTCACGCAACAACAATACTTCAGTTCACACGCTAATCAGTAGCATCTACAAAAGCACAATAAAGTATTCTAATATTCGATCAGCAACATAAGTATTCCGTTCCACACCTTTCGACGCAAAAAAAAAATATATGTTCAATCATTCGGGTGAAAAAGTGGGAGGCATCATAAAAGCACCTCCGTTCTTTAGACAGAAGCAGGCGTTCATTGTAGCCAGGTAGGGCTAACAGCTAGCCTAGCCTCGCTAACATCAGTCCGGCACAGAAAAATGCTATCGTTAGCATGCTAGCAAGCAGCGAACCAGAGTTACTGCTTTGTCAAATCTATCGGCGTGTTAATATATTTTGGATAGGAATCCCCATTACATACAAATCCATACTTATTTGCCCTTTGTTTATTTACATTTGGATTGTGCCAGTAGTCGTGGCTTCGTCGTTGGTAACTAGGCCTCAGAATACCTACCTTCTTCACATCCGCAGACGATCCTCCGATGCTCTCTTGTTTGAACACTGGCTCCAGGGGCGATTTTTTTTCCCCGAGATTTTGGTCAATAAAATTGGTGTGACTCCCGTTCGATACTCCAACTACCCTCACAAACACTTTAAATGTACTCGTCTGCGTAATTTACAGCTAAGCCATTATTATTGTTGTGAAAAATAGAACATTTTTTTAACAAATCGCTAGCTGGCTATCGGCTAGCTTGTGAGATCCTGCCCGGGCACGGGAACATGAATATCCCGAGAGCTAATTGGCATGCTCACAAACACACCCGGAACCCCGCTCCCCGCAAGTTATCGGGTACCCTGTGAGGGGCTTACACAAAGTATTTTTATTGATTACAACAAAAACGCATATCAACATTGCCTTGGAGAATTACGTGTGATATAATTGTTTATACTAGCGAGAAGCAAACGTGTGGAATTAACTTGAACTCGATCGCTAACTAATAAGAATAACATCACCGTGTAAAATAAATAAAAACAATTCATTTGTACGAGTTAATTTCATCACGAATTAATAAAAAATATTGGGTTGACTATGAAGTTAACATAATTTTTTGTAGTATTTAATAATTTGAGAGCAGTGCTGAAGCGGAACCTATTAACGTAGCGTAATGTTTCCGGAGGGCGAACGAGGACCGCTTGTTTACATCTCAATACATAACGCACGCGACTAGTGTTACAACATCTTACGAAAAGGAATTTGATCCTCCACGTTGATCCTCCACGATCCTCCACGTTTTCATTTGCTGGTTGTCTTTTCTTTTAACAACCGTATTTAAGAACCACATTGGGTTATATATAAATACAGAGCGTAAAATATATAAAATCGTAAATCATAAGTTCATTCTTAACAATGCTGGTTGGCTATAGTAGTAGCTCGGACGAGGAGGTTGAGCATGCAAGTCAATTAACTGATTCGACTGGTAAACGCAGAACACGCCCAGTGTCCTTTAAAGAAGATTGTCATGATCGCTCGGAGAATAAAAAAAATAGAATCGAACAGCAGGAGCCAAAAGCAAGGTGTGTCCATATCAAGCAGACAACATATACTATATGTAGAGGCCATTTGTTATAACTTTGCCATGTTATCCTCTGAATCCGTCAGACTGCCTGTCCCCGGCTGTCTGTTGGCCATGTTTCCAGAGGAAGAGGAGCCAGAAAATGACACGTCCCTTCATGATGGACGTATCCGTTCCTTTAAGCACGAGAGAGGAAACTGGGCAACCTATGTATATTTTCCATGTAAGATCACATACATACACGGTCCATGCTAGTCTTTGGATGATCATGTTAATAACTGGCCAATACAGATTCATCAATTATTCCACAGGAGAAAGTGCTAATGAAATTAAACCAACCTTTGTTTCCCTTTTACTTTGCAGTTGTTTGTTTCTGCTCCCTACTATACACCATCCGGGCTGTCATGTTCTTTACATACTTCTGCATGCCACTCTCATCTCGGCAGACCTCCAAGACGAGGACTTCATGGAGCTGCAGGAGGAGCTGATGGAGGCGGCAGGGGCCCACGGAGTGCTGCTGACCCAGCAGAGGGAGTTCCATCTTTCCGTGTCTCAGACAGTGGTGCTGAAGCACCACTGGATCCAGCCCTTCACACAGAGCCTTAAGGCCGGCCTGGCCAGCTGCAAAAGGTTAGGAGGGGGTGAATTATTTTCTGTCCCGTCATAGCAACGCTTTGCTGCGGTTTCATTAAAGTTGAAGTGAAAGTATTCATTTAAACCTAAACACTTGAATACCTTTTCAGATCAAATTCGAACACTGACATTTTGTCCCCATGATAACGACCCACTGCAATTTTGTGATCATTTTTATCATTGGATTGTATTTGCGTTAAATCAAGTTTCCAAGAAGCTATACCTCTTTTTTACACGGCCGTCAGCTCCAACCACTGTGCAGACGGCGTGCCCCACACTGTGGTGTTTAACATACCCTCTCAATGCCGGTGTCCCTACTGTGAAAATCAACTGGCCTCGTGTTCGGAGCCAGTAGAATGTTCACAAACTGGTTGGATTTGACATTGTTTGTTTTTCCTGAGTCACACTTTTGTTTTATTAACAGTGACAAAATGGCATAGATTTGTTGTAAAAATAGAAGACATTTTAAGAACAAAAAAAAAATTTCTTGAAGTAATAGATTTGGCCCCTGATATACCCTTAGTAGAGCTCTTCTGGACTGGTGTTGTGTGTTGGCTAGGTAGGCCTAATGGGTATGGACCGATGTTCTGCGCTTAACAAAGTTAAATGGTCAGAGATTACCAAAATATTATGACTTGGTTAATTTGTAGGAGACCTGTAGCCATTTCAAAGTAGTACAGTTTAAAGAATGTCAGGATACTAGAAGTTATTCTTTACATTCTTACTACTACTTAAGTATTTAAAAATGTATGATTAGCAGTAGATTATTAAATTTTCCATTAGGGCATACATCATAATTCATCCTTACCATGTTGATTGAGAACACATTTTCGGGAACAGCAAGGGGTTATCAATGAGATAAGGGTGTGGTGATGAAAGAGGGATGCGATCATCCCAATAAAGCAATGCCATCTGTTGTGGATTATTCAGGAATGCGTCTCACTTGTTAGAAATTGATTGATGGTGTCTCTGGTTGCCAGGTTTGTTTGCTCAGGAGGATCGCTCAGGGTCTACAATAACGCTGAGAGAACCAGGTAAAATGAACAACTGCAGTGACTCCTATATTTCCTAATCAGCAGGCTTATATTCTCCTGCTATGAGTTTTTAACTTTAACTTTTTAACTTAAAATTTGTCTTAGTTGTCCAGTGGTCCTTGTCTTTTTGTTTGCCCATATGTGTTGCCCTCTCTTTGGTATTGTTAATGAAGCCTTGTGTGTGACCCCTACAGGACATTTTTGGGAATGGAAGTGTCTGCTGGACATGTTCAGTTGGCAGAGATTATGAAAATAGTGGACAAAACTATGATAGAATTTCACCTTGACACATTCTATAAGGTAACTGCTCATGACTTTTCTGGCAGATCCAAATAAAACATTATCCATCAAGAATATTGAGATTAACACAGATTAAAACAGCAAAACTTGATTTAATGTTTTACAAGCATTATTTAGCTTCATTATCAATATTTATAATCTGAAAAAAAATATTTTCCATTACTAATTACATAAAAAATGAACAAATGTAAAGGATCATTGGGTTATTTAAACCACTATTTAGATTTCTAACACTTGCCTTTTTCTTTTCACTCTTCTCTAGGAACCCTCGTTTCATGTGAGTCTAGCCTGGTGCGTTGGAGACTTCACAGCCCAGCTGAAAGAATACCTTCAGGAATTACAGGTGATCAAGGACTGAAACGTTCACACAGCCTGGGGCAAAAGTGTTGGTTGGTCCACTGCTTCTGGTTTCAGCTCAATGACGTTCATGTCCATTTGCTGACATGAATGTGGTAAGAAAACAAAAAACGGTATCAATTGCTCGATTTCTTTTTTGGCATGCATTGCCAAGGGCCCCTACCCTAGGCAAATTAAACGCAAATCTTTAACATTTGATGATTGAAACGACTTCTAATCTTGACCCATATTCAATATAAACTAACCAATACATACATCTTACATGTAGCTTAAGAGCTTCTAAATTATTAGTGTCCCTTATTTTCTTATTTTTGAAGGGTCTGATTGACCACCATGATGAGGGTCCGTTCCTGCTGACGTTGGACTGTCAGGAGCTGCGCTGCAGGGCAGGAAACAAGACCTTCAGCTTTCCTCTGGAGTCCTAAAAAGCTGACCTTTTAACAGCAGCAGTAAAACAGCAGCGGTATGACAAACAGATGAGCCAATGATGAGCCATGATGATTTCAAATGGAAATGGAAAGAAACAATGTCAAGAGATATTGTTAAAAGGCTCTTTTGTTAAAAGGCTCTTCCAGCGCTATTAGCATAGCGCTGGAAGACATTGGTTGTTCTAGGGGCCACTAAAAAGTGGTAACCTATTAAGATACCTGACCATTATAAATGAAATCCTCATATTTTTAGCACAGCACATACTGTATATAAATACCGGCCAAGCCACATTTAAATGTTGACATGTCAATGAAACACATGATATATTTTTAAAAGATGTAAATAAAGCTTTAAGATTCAGTAAATGTTTAATTTACAATCTGTATAGAAGCCACAAGTATCACTACTTATTTGGAGGTGCACAAGGTGTTAATATAAATTTGTTATCCTCAAATGCAAAATGTACAAACATTAAATTTGGAAAAGTACACAATGGTGATTGATTATAGTACATAATCATGGCAACCAAAGGGCTACAAGACCTCCATAATTCTCCACCACAATAACTCCTACATCATTAGTCCACGAGCAGTATGCTTCTGTGATATTTGGCTTGGTGTTTTTACATCCATAAAAAAAGGTGTTTTTGGTGTCTAGGTTGAGCACATAGTCTATAAAATACATGTGTGTTGTGAAGAACTACGAGCAGGAGTTTGATACACAAAAATATTAGCTTTTAGGCAGTACTTTGTAAACAAATTGAGCATGCAGAAAAATGGGATTCACATGAATATCAGCAGCAAGCACAATAAACAACAACAAAAAAAGTTATTATAATAGCATATGTGCTATTATAATAGCACATATAATTTTGATCAGATCTTAATATATGTTTGAAAAAAGGTAATTGGCTGACTGTAAAACAATACATTTGACTTATTAAAAAAAATTAAAATTCACTGCATTAACAATGTTCTAAAATTGACTGCACGGGACAGCAAGGCTAAACGGCACATGTGTTTGAACGATCTAAAAAGTGGCCTTTCAAGCCAGCACGGGGTTAAAAGTACTAACAGTGTTTGGTTATGTACAAGTACTCCTCGCTGTGCTTCACGGGGTGCACAGCACGGTCTTGATGTAGGCCACGGTGGTGTAGTTCAGCAGCATGTTGACGTGCTCGTTCCCAGGCAGCTCCAGCAGCTTGACGGGCTGACGCTGCCGTCCCACCCAGCGGCCGCACTGGGTGGCGCTCTGCAGGTTGACCGTGCCGTCCCCGTCACCCATCACCACGCCCACGGGCTCCGCATTGGGGAACTTGTCAGAGTAGCGGTAGGTCTCGGCCGTGGGCACGCCGCTGCCGTACAGGCAGTGGATGGCCACCCCGGGCGGGGCCAGGTCCGAGACCAGCGGCTCTGTGTCCTGCCGTATCTGCCAGCCCTCTGCGAAACCCACGTCCGAGAAGAAGCGCTTGTAGTCCGCCACGGTGTAGTTGTAGGTGGGAGTCTGGATGAGGACCTGGGGGTGGGGGGTTGTTTTGGGGGAGAGGGTAGAGAGGAAAATGTGAGAGGATGCTTTTTCCTAGGCGGAACACGTAAGGTTACTTTGTGGTGTTGGCTGTTCGAGGTACAGCTCCTTCAAGGAAATAGGCACGTAATACTCTAGATAGAAGATACCTTTTCATAGAAACCAATAGAACCTTTTTTTGTTAAACAGTTCTGTTCGGGCCTCACTTAGTGTTGGTGAATGTTTGGGTTATTAAATGTATCAAGTTGTTGGTACTTAAATGTAAAATGTTTAAACGGCTTGTTTTTTTAGGAGTGGTAGTTTGTTTCTCATAGGTGTTTCTCATAGGTGGAAGTTCTAGAGCACATTCCACAAAATGGAAACACACAGATTGCTGTAAAATAATTGATATATATATAGTCATTTAGTGAACATAGACAAATGGAAAAAGCAAGACCTGGTTTTTGGGCCAGGTGTTGGCGTAAGGCAAGAGCCATGTGGTGGTGATGGCACTACGCTGTTGGGAACGCATTTTCAATGGGCTGATGACGGGAATATGGTCGTTGTCACCTGCAGGAAACATCTTTCAATCAATATTCACTCACTTTTGACATTAAAAACGTGCTGTAGGTACATTTGAATAAAAACAGTCAGCTATTGGTGAGTGAGCTGGTGTTTTTTGTCTCACCCGAGGTTACCACCCGCAAGGTCTTGGCCACGCCGGCCCAGGGGGCTCCCAGGGCCACGAAAGACTTGATGTAGCGGTCCTTCCAGGCCTGGGGCTGGTGATTGAGAAAGTACAGGGTGTACACGTTGCCCATGCTGTGAGCGATCAGCACCACAGGCCCCCCAGCCTTCTCCGCCATCTCCTCGATCATCTGCTGCAGCGCCAGGAAGTATGCCTTGTTTTCATCTGAGGGACGGACGGTGAGAGAGAGATGAATGTCATGAGCATTGAACAGACTTCAAGGGGAACCGAGTGGTTCGAGCAGAAAGTGTGTGTTTGTGTTTACTGGGTGCTTTTCTCCAGTCGTAGGGAGCCCCTCTGACGTCATCATCTCTGGTGTAACCCCACTCCACAAATGCCTGTACTAAGCTGAAGAAATACATGCCTACACAAGACAACACAAATACACAACAAGCATTAATACAGGTATTGTAAGACCAAAAATCACAACAGGCATAACAGATTTGTCGTATCACGGTCTGTGTGTCTTACCCAGGCTACTTTTGCTGGGGTCCAGGTACTCCACTGAATAGGTCTTTCCAAACCCAGGGACCCGTATGTCCACACCGGGCGGAGCCGAGGTGGAGTGGGTTGTTGTGTTGTAGATCAG
>OMLJ01001663.1:0-10231 GCA_900302595.1 Gadiculus argenteus | reverse complement strand
TCTTTTTCCTTCAAACCGGAACGAATATCTGAACAATGAGGCATCACGGTCTTACCTTCTAAACGGTGTTTCTTAAGCCTTACCTGTGCAGAGTCCCGAGGGCCTTCCCAGCGAGGCTCTTGATCCCCTCTTTAGTGGGAGGGAAAGCTCCTTCTTTTCCTTGCTCCATTTCCAAATGATTGTAAGTCTAACAGCTACTCTATAATAAAGGGCGGCGCGGCGTTCATCAACATATTGTTCATCCAGACGTTAATCCAAGCGTTGCTCCGTGCACGCAGAAACCCGCCGTCTTCAACGGACGAGTGGAGTGAAGCAAGAGGTTGGCTGTGATCGGGCTGGTTCCCCAGTCACCAAGCAGCAGTCAGACAACCCGCTTCGCCGTGCATAATGGCGCTCCGTGCCGCGCGGCCCATCTCAGGATCCAATTAACGGTTAAATCAGATGACCCACAATGTAAACGGTTGAAGTTGTAAAATCTTAACAAGACCGCGATAGCGAATTATCGTGGGATCGAAACGGCTTCACCTTGAGGTGAGCAGGACCGCCACTCTTCTTATCTGAGGTGAGAATCAGGCGGGATTCAGGAGCAGCGCAGAGCGTATTGCGCGCCCCTCAGCGGCGCGGTGCGTCACCGCACGCGCATCCACTAGAACCCTGCTGTTGTCAACATCATAGCCTGCATCATAAAGGCCTGCCTTGGTTTGCATAGATAATTATTTGTAATGTAAGTGCTTGATCAATAACATACGCCGATTCCTGATCTTTATTTTTAAATTACACCAAACTGGCCTGTTCTGTGGTTTTAAAGCATGCTGCAGACAGCTGTTATTATGGCCTGATATTTGTATTGCTCAAAGCATCAGTCGTTCCTTCACAGGCCAACCACACAGAGGCGGTGTTGTGTTAGAAGTACAGACTCATAACCACCGATAGTGGTTCACCGATCATCTTTATTAACAATGTATTATGAATGAACCCATTTACAGGCCTAGCACCATTGACAAAATAAAGCAATTTCCCACTACAAAACGGCTTAGGTGGATTTGACTTCATAGACACATGGCCTGAACACATCAGATGCTTTTAAATCTGGATTAAACCATTTCCGCCCGTTCACTTCCATTCAGGGTTGCCAGATTGGGCCAGATTTCCCGCCGGATCTGTCCCAATCTGGCAACCCTGTTTCCATTCTCGAACTGAAAAGGACGTGCACGGAACACCACATCCGTGACGTCACCGAGCAGAAAGAGTCTCCGGAGACACCACGGCGGGGGGGGGGCGCGAGGGCGTCACGGCTCCTCGTTCTCTCTTCAGCGGGGGGGCCGCCGCTGACCTGACGCGTGCGCGTCGGTGCCAAAGTAGGACCTGAAAGGTGTCGTGGAGTTCCCGCCTGAACTGCTGCCCCGCGAAGCAGCTGAACAGCGGGTTAATGCACGTGTTCAGGCTGCACACGCACATCTCCAGGCTGAACAGCAGGTCTGCGGTGCGCCACGCCGCGGGGGCGTCCGGGTAGACCGCGCGCATCACGATGGTGGCGTTGCGGGTCAGGTGGTAGGGCAGGTACAGCAGGGAGAAGATGATCAGCACCGCGCTCATCACGCGCACGAGCCGCTGCCGTTTGCGGTGCGGGCGGTGCAGACAGGGCAGCTGGCGCAGCTCGTTGACGCTGCGCACGCAGCAGTAGCAGATGGAAACCAGCGGGAAGACGAACCCGGTGATGGAGTAGAAGACGGAGTAGGGCAAGCTCTCGCCGGTCACGTCCAGCAGCATGTATAAGGTGCACACGCTGCGGTTGGTGCCGGGGCAGGGCTGCACGATGGTCATGTGCGCGACGGGGAGGCTGAGGGCCAGCGTGACCATCCACACGGCCCCGCACAGCAGGACCGTCTGCCGGCGGCCCAGCAGCGCCACGGAGCGCAGTGGGTGCACGATGGCCAAGTAGCGGTCCAGACTGATGGAGGAAACGAAGAAGATGCTGAGGTAGAAGTAGTTGTGGTAGAGCAGCCTCACGGCCTTGCACAGGTCCAGCCCCAGGGTCCAGTCGAGGCGGTCCAGGTGAAAGTAGATGAGGAAGGGCAGGGCCAGCAGCCAAGAGGTGTCCGCCAGCGTGAGGTTGAAGATGAGGACGGTGCTGCGCGTCCAGCGCTTCAGGCGGTGAGAGAAGATCCACAGGGAGAGCAGGTTGAGGGGCAGCCCGAGGATCAGGACGCAGATGAAGGTGGCAGGCATCAAGTTTAACTGTATCACCGCAAGGCCTTCCTGTCCAGGGCCCTGCAGGGCGCAGAAGGGCGTCTCTGGAGACTACAAAGATTTACCCGTGAGGTGATAATGACTGCTAAGTTTGTCAACGCTTTAGGAAAGTAATTAGTTAAACCCTTTTACAAACACAATCGTTACACTATAAGCTACACAGAAAGATAAATAATCGAATTATATGCCACCTATCCAATAATCTGAATAGAGAATAGGCCTACCTGACACTATAATAACTGACTATTTAATAAACTGACACTGTAATAACGGACACTAATAACTGACACTATAATAACTGACACTGTAATAACTGACACTGTAATACCTGACACTATTATAACTGACACTTTAATAACTGACATTAATAACTGACAATACTATCATAACTAACATAACTAACATAACTAACATAATATAATAGCTGACATAACTGACACTGTAATAACTGACTATAATAACTGACACTAATAACTGACACCATGATAACTGACATTAATAACTGACACTGTAATAACTGGTACTGTGATAACAGACAATAACGCAGAACTCTAAACATTAGTAGTTAGCTGGTTGTAAGTGTCCATGTCTCTGATGTCACTCTAACACTAATAACTGACACTTTAATAACTGACACTAATCACTGACACTGTAATACCTGATACTGTTATGACTGTAATACTTGACACTGTAATAATTGACACTTTAATAATTTACACTAATAACTGACACTATTAACTTACATAACTGACACTGTATTAACTGATACTGTAATACCTGAAACTAATAATTTACACTAATAACTGGCACTATAATAACCGCCATAACTGACACTGTAATAACTGACACTATAATAACTGACACAATAACAGACAAAACTGACACTGTAATAACTGACACTGTGATAACTGACACTGTGATAACTGACACTGTGATAACTGACACCGTGATAACTGACACCGTGATAACTGAGACCGTGATAACTGACACTGTAATAACTGACACTATAATAACTGACACTGTAATAACTGACACCGTGATAACTGAGACTGTAATAACTGGTACTGTGATAACTGACTATAACACAGAACTATAAACCTTTTACAACCAGTTACCTGGTTGTAAGTGTTGCCCATGTCTCTGATGTCTCTCTAATAACAGACACTAATAACTGACACTCTCATACCCTGACACTGTAATAACTGACACTGTTATAACTGTAATACCTGACACTGTAATAACTGACACTGTTATAACTGTAATACCTGACACTGTAATAATTGACACCTTAATAATTGACACTAATAACTGACACTGTAATAACTGACATTACTGACACTGTATTCACTGACATAACTGACACTGTAATAACTGACACTAATAACTAACATAACTGACACATTAATATCTGATACTGTAATAACTGACGTAAGGGATAATGCCCGACGAGGTGTCCATTATCAGCAATAATTGGACAACGCAGAGGCGTGAACCGTCCAAGTCCACGAAGTCCGCTTATACCATGGTCACTTACGAAATAAATAAATATTAAATCAATTATTAATACTATAATATTAATTAAGTATAAAATCTTTAAAATAGAGTTAAAATTGTGAGGTTTCTTTTTACAAGTCACAGTTGATCAGTTGTGCTGCATCTCAGTCTTAAAAGTTATCAAACTCACCAAATATGTTAAAATAAATTATACAATGTTTTGTCTGTCTTGCCGTTGTAATAACTGTCATATACAGTATAATATAATAAATATACAGTGAAATAACGTTGTTAGTCTCCGGTGCCATGGTTATCAACTAGCGTTTGAGATAATGTATAGAACGCAGGTCTATACATTATCGATACATACATTAGTTATTACACGACTACTTGTCAAAACTAAAAAATATCTTCACACGGTGTGTCTTTTTACACTTTATGTTACCGGCATTCGTAGTGTTGATCAGCAGAGAAATAGTCCGCCAAGCAACGGAAGACGCTGGGGTGGATAAGTTAAACGGGGGTTGATACGAGACACGTGACTTTCCTTGACAGCGGTATTATATGCATAGCAACGGTCATTATTGAAAAATAATTCACCACCGGAAGTCGGTAAGGCCCATGCAAGTGAACGGAGCGTTCCACGGCGTTGAAAAGAGCCGTGTAATAACACTTTTTAACCGACACCTTTTTAACCTAGACCATGGTATATGTAATAACTGAAACTGTAATAACATACTGTAATAACTGACTATAACACAGAACTATTAACCTTAGCAGTTACCTGGTTGTAAGTGTTGCCCATGTCTCGGAGGAGCCTGTGTGAAGCAACTGTGTGTTGGTGGAAACACACCCACTACCAGAGCAAACACTGAGTAGTTATCTCGGCCCACTCCGCCATCTGTTCTGTGGCACCAGCCTCAACAAAGCTACTGCAGAATGCAGCAAATAAAATATTTTAGTTGACCGTCAACTTTTATGTTTCGTCCAGGTGATTTAATAAAAACACCCTGTGACACGCAGCACATTTGAACTGGTTCTTTATTGTTGATTGTAATTCTTTACAGGAGAACTCATTCGTAGCACAAGAGCAGTGTATACAAATTAGAGAATACATTTAAACAAACGTCACAACTTTTAATACATTGTTGTTCTTCTCTTCTCCATACAGTAAATATATAAAATAAGTAAAATAAGAAGCGGTAGAGTGGAAGAAAATGATATATATTAAATAAATCACAAAGAACAGTGAAAGAGGTATTAAGGCATCGACAGGCATTATTCAAGAATAAGGTAGAAAAAGACAAACTTTAGAAGACCAGCAATGCACAAAGCTACCACCTTCCTATGTGGCTCTCAGACAGGGGGATAATGATTCATTCTTTTCATTTCTAATGATTCAAGTCTTGCATATCTTATGTACGTATAATATACATGATAAATATCCTTCATATAATGTTGAAACAGAGTTCACTATTTGACATGCTTTGACATTTGTTGTTATGTAATAAGTGATCTACGTTTTAAGCATCAGAAATGAAAACATCTAGCTAGATGCCAATACTGTTGTATTTCAGGGGCTGCTCCAATTAAACCAGGGATGCGATCACCTTGACACTAATGCTACAGCTAAAGCTCTCTCTGTGTAGTGTGGGATTACACGCATGTGTTTATGCCACTGCAGTTCTTGTTTCATTAAGTGCTTTGTGCAAAACAATAGATCAAAAACAAATGTATACGCATTACACAGACGGTGTGGCAATCTGATTCTTAGGAAACAAAAACAAAAGAGCTAAGTGAGGACGGAAGCACTTTATGTGGCCAAAGACAAACAGCGCTCTCAGTGTCAACAATCAACAGGGTCCAGCCACCCCACTGAACAGGTTAGAGCAACACACTGCTGGGAACAGTGTAGTGGAATAAGAGGGTTGAGGCAGTCCCAGTCTATGGCACCTTCCCTCGCACAGGGACGGAGGGAGGGAGGGGGAGAGATGGAGAAGGAGGGCTGGAGGGAGGAGAGGGAGGCAGGGGGACATGGAGAAGGAGGGATATAGTGAGGAGAGGGAGGGAGGGGAGGAGGGAGGAAAGGATGGACGGGATGCATAGATATACATAATAACTAATATAACATAATACTGTGATCTTTTCTCGCTTGAAGGGCTGGTTTCAAGTCACTTAGATCAGGCTTGTGCGGACACAACAAAGCAGGTAGCAAAGCAAGGCATACAACTATACTCCCTCAGGCATCAGGAGGAAAAACAAGAACTAAGAAACTAAAAAGAAATTGCTCTCGCCATATATTTCATTATCATGTCAACTGAACCCTTTGCTCTTTGGTTAGTGATAGTGGCACTTAATAGTGGAAAATAAATAGTGTGTGTTAAACAGCAGTGAACCAGCTGCCCTGGCTCTGACAGTGTCATACAGCATTTCATCTTTGATTCCCTTTGAGTTTATTGAGTTAAAAACAGTTCTCAGCATCGGGACGCCGTCCCAAGTTTAACGTCAAGTATACCGAGGCGCTAGCCGGCAGCCAAACGCATGCAAACTGTGTTGCCCTCAGCCCATTGGCTGCAACCCTAATCCTCCCCAACGACTGCATTCTTCTAGCTCTTAAAGTGAACATGATAAAGTATAGGCACTACTAGCAGGGTTCAGGGAGGGGGGGCGGTGTGCTGTGAGGAGACCACACACACACACACACACACACACACACACACACACACACACACACACACACACACACACACACACACACACACACACACACACACACACACACACGCGCGCGCGCGAGTGCTAGAGGCACTCGGAGAGCACTTCGTGGGTGGGCAGCGAGGGGTAGATCATGGGGGGGCAGGTGCAGTCGTTGTAGGCGTTGCAGGTCAGCTGGTCCTTGAGCTTCTCCACCTCGTAGTTGTGCAGGTACTCCTGCACCAGGTAGCGCTCCCGCTTAACGCGCGCCTTCACCTCCGACGGGACGTCCGGGATCAGCCAGGCCACAAAGTACTTGACCAGGAAGACCACGTGCTGAGGGGGGCAGGGTCAGGTAGTTAGCCTGGTGTAAACCACTCTCAGCTGGTAAGCCTGGTGTAAACCACTCTCAGCTGGTAAGCCTGGTGTAAACCACTCTCAGCTGGTAAGCCTTGTGTAAACCACCATAGATATATATACTGACTAGATATCGCCTGAGCTGCACTGTTCAGTAGAACATACACGTCAATACCGCCGCAGGGTAACCACCCACCTGAATGAATAAACGTTGAAAGGTCCTTTCCCAGTCAAAATCACTCTAATAGCATTCTATGGTAAACCACGCTCAGTTGGTTAGCCTGGTGTAAACCCCGGTCAGCTGGTTAGCCTGGTGTAAACCCCGGTCAGCTGGTTAGCCTGATGTAAGTTCAAAAAGTGGGGAAAGTTAAAATATTTGAACTCCAGCGAAGTGTTCATGCTAGTAATATGCGTGTGAACCAGGTGGTTCATGCCGCACCATTCATCCATTGGTCGAACATTTGCATGTATTCACGTTTTCGCATTGACTTTGTATGTATTTGCACCTCTCCTTTGGTGTGAACACACCTTTATGGACAGGAGAGTGAAGAAAGACGGGGGGGTGGAAGAGATGGAGTGACAAAGGCATATTGCCTCTGCCCTGACTGGGTGTAACATAGCACCGTTGACAATAGTGTTGGAGGGAGGTGGTACCACGACTACTGTGTTCACTGTGTACTGAGGAACCCCCTGCATTACCTCCATGATGATGATGAAGGCCAGCTTGGCGGCCAGGATGTGCCAGAACTGCATGGTGTGGCTGTACTGCTGCTCGTGGCCCGGGGGGTAGCGGTAGTCTCGGTACCTGGAGAAACACAACCAGCGGTAAAGAACCTGCAGCTCCACACACTCTCATGTAACCGCTGTATGAGCTGCACTCACATACTGGAATGAGTACACACCTGCACTCATACAGACACGCGCACGCAGACCACACACACACACACACACACACATATATGCAATGCAATATGTGTGCATACACACATTAGCTCACATACACACACACACCCAGTGTGTGATATAAAAAATGCGCCACTGCAATTGCGCAACTGATCGCCAAATCCCAGGTCTAAATGCTGTAGCGGGAAGCGCTGTTGCTATTTTGGACGTGGCGCAACTGCAACAGCTTTGTGGCTTCATGAATGAACACTGTCTATGCCATGCGTCAAAAATAATAATAATAATAATTAAAACTGCAAGCAGTGTTTTAGGGGTCAAGCAGAATAGGACTCTATGAACTCATTAGATAATTCGCAGAATAAACAAAAACATATAAATATAAACAATAAACATGAATGCATTTCCAACTTTGACCTGTTGGTGGCGCTTCAGCTCATGGGCTAGCAAACTCAAATTTGCTGTGAGGGCTAAAGGGACTGGCCTGAATCAGTGTGCCAAATTTCACAACTTTTTACCAAGGCGTTCTATGGGCTGCCATAGACTCCCATGACAGTATAATAATAATAATAATAATAATAATAATAATAATAATAATAATAATAATAGGAATAACAAGGAAAACAATAGGTGTCTTCGCAGCTTTGCTGCTTGACCCCTAATTAAAACTGCAAGCAGTGTTGTGGGGGTCAAGCGGAATTGATACTTATATTATATATTATATATATATATATATTGATAATTGTTGAGACTCTATGAACTCATTAGATCATTTGCTGAAAAAATAATAGGTAGCCGTGGCAAGAATGACTGCGCAGGCTCAAACGCTAGATGGTAATCATGGCAACAGAGACTAACAACGTTATAGAATGACTGTGAACGCTAGTCATTCTAGCGACCCCAAATTCTCTGTGAGGGCTCATGGGACTGTCCTGAATCAGTGTGCCAAATCTCACAACTTTTTACCTAGTCAAAAGTTATAAACATGAATGCATGTCCAAATTTAACCTGTTGGTGGTGCTAGAGCTCAAGGGCCAGCAAACTCAAATTTGCTGTGAGGGCTAATGGGCCTGTCCTGAATCAGTGTGCCAAATTTCACAACTTTTTACCAAGGCGTTCTATGGGCTGCCATAGACTCCCATTGCAGGAAAATCAACTTTGACCTGTTGGTGGCACTAGAGCGCTTGGGCTGGCGACCCCAAATTTGCTGTGAGGGCTTATGGGACTGTCCTGAATCAGTGCGCCAAATTTCACAACTTGTTATCAAGGCGTTCTATGGGACATGGATGCATATCCAACTTTGACCTGTTAGTGGCGCTAGAGTTCAAATTTGATTGGCTGTTGTGGCCAAACGGTTTGAAATTTGAAAAATATTTTTGATAAGTTTTGTCAAGCATGGTCTGAAGATCATATGTGCAAAGTTTCGAGAGGATTGGACAAAACTTGTTATAGTTCACATTTTGTCAAGTAAACCAAGATGGCGGAAAATCCATCCTGCGCAAAATACGGCTTGGCCCAAGGATTCCAATGCTGCCTTGTAAAGATTGGATGAACGGGTCAAAAGTTATAAACATGAATGCATGTCCAAATTTGACCTGTTGGTGGCGCTAGAGCTCATTGGCTGGCGACCCCAAATTTGCTGTGAGGGCTTATGGGCCTGTCCTGAATCAGTGTTCCAAATTTCACAACTTTTTAACACGGCGTTCTATGGGCTGCCATAGACTCCCATTGCAGCATAATAATAATAGGAAAACTTACAATTACAATAGGTGTCTCACAGCTTCGCTGCTTGACCCCTACAGTGATGTTGTTAGCAACGCGTCAATGCGTCAATGACGTGTTGTTTTCCAAACGGACGCATTGATCTAACTATAGATGTGTCCACGGGACGCGTCGCTATATTTTACCCCTAAATGTTACATTGTTTGTGTTAAAATCAGAACGTCCTCCAGCAGAGGAGGTGCTTTTCTGAGCCGCTCGTAGCTCCGTTGGTAAGCCTCTCGGACTTCCCTGTGGTGCGTTCGAGACGACTGGGAGCGAACGCGTGGGTGGAGAAAAAAATAAAAAGTACAAAAAAAGTGGGTACGCACCTATAGTAACTTGCTGGTCCGGGTGTTATAATGCACCACAAACTCTTTATTTTGCTCATATTGCACAAGTCTTTAACTTTATTTTGGTGCTATTTACTTTATGTAGTGTATGTCCTATGCTACAGAGACTTCACTTTAATTGAGCTGCTCATGATAATGTACCACAATTTGCGTCACTTAAATTTATTAACAGACTACTACTTAGATGTTATTTTATAATTTATTTTGGTGCCATTTACTTTAGTATGTTCTATGTTTGTATTAAGTTTTATTTTGCAAATATTTAAGTTGTCAGATTTGGAATTTTGTTTATTTTTTCGGATACATTTTCTACATACATGAAAATAACCAAAATTATAACCATTATAGTTAAACACTGCACTTTGTCAAAAACTACAATTTTTATTAGGACTCATAACATTTCCCTGGGACTCATCTAAAATACC
>OMLJ01001661.1:4873-25515 GCA_900302595.1 Gadiculus argenteus | reverse complement strand
TACACAATTGTCAAGCGTGTGTAGGCTTGTAAATGCTGACCAACGTTTCTACAATACACCTGCTTAGCTTGCGCCTTAAAACGTATGCAGTGCTACGGGCCATGCTTGCTCTACGTTTGACAAATTCACTCTGAGACGAGCTCATAAATCATGACCCGATGAAAAAGGTTCAAAATGTTCATGATACAAATGCAGAACTAGTGTGCAGCACAGAGCAAATCTCTGTATATGGCGATAGTAATCTTAAGGAACCTTTTTCAACAGCACAACACATGCACTGGGTGTGCCAGGCAAAGCCCACAAGACGGCAGGCATTATACTGGCCATCCGATTTATCAAGTTGCCAATCAGAGAGGCGTCAACATTTACCTTCTGTATCGTTTCATTGTATTTGATTTGTTCTAGCAACTATGGGGCAAGATGATAACACGGAAATATGATTGCGGAACTAAAGCACTTGGGTCAAAGCGGGCACTTTTTTTTTGCGCTCCTCTTGTTATAACACAATCTCCAAAGTAGCAAGAAACAGTCAAGGACGACTAATCCATGAGAAGATGTACCCACCTCCACTCCCGTGTAGTTCTCAAAGAAAAAGAGCACCATGCTCTGGTAGACGCAGTAGAGCCGGTCGTCCAGTTTGTGGTAAAGTCTGAGCGGTAACACCGTGGAACACACGCGCCATACCCACCAGGACAGGAGGTAAGCCGGGGCAGTGCCCAGCATGACAGTGGCAGGGAACCAGTAGCGCAGCGAGTAGGTGTGTACAATGAAGGACAGCAGCATGGTGAACCCTGGCTCCACTCAGCCCGAATTATTAGAAATACTTTAACAGCGTATAATCCCTGCGGTTACAGTGGGGGGTGGTCCGCGTTCCCGACCACACTTGCCCTACTTAGACCACCACAGCACCTGTCTTTGGGGGACCAGGTCAGCAGCAGCGTGACAGGAAAGTGAGGGCAAACTGATGCAAAAAAAAAAAAGTGCTGGTAGGGCTAGCTAGCTATCGCCACTCTTAACCTTGTGCACTGATCCGCAGAGAAGTGCGATTTGAACCGCGACCAGAGGAGTGCATAACACGGAACAAACTACAAAACAGTGTGATCGTCACCTAACGCGAGATTTTACCCGACCACACTTCACATTTACACTCGTGGAAACGACCTTAATGCACTGTGCTGTGCAGCATGCTAGCCCTGAGGATGTTAGCGAACACGTTGTTTGTTCCGTAGTTTCATGTCCGACGCCGGGCTGGATGCAGGGTCTCTCGAGGCGGGCATGGAACTTGGTAGCAAAAACAAATGATGACGCTATTTAAAATACGATGCAGCTATATGGCTCGACATACTCTCTAGCATGGCTACCCTGCGCTTCATTGACAGGCTAGCTCCTCTCACACACTATTGCCTGTAACGTAAATGTCAAACACACACTCTGCCAGACGCATGCTATGACACGCGTAGCGTCCTCCACGCTGATTGGTAGAGAGCAGAGGTTCAGATTAGTGCTGATGCTGGGCTCTCTCCGCTCCCCTGCTGCCACTACGTCCCTGGGTATGGTTACACACTCAGAACAAATCAATTCCAACTATGGTCTCATGTTTTCTTTTTTCATCTGACACCTAATTTCACGAATTGATGTTTATATTGTGAGCATGAAAAGAAAGCCATCCAAAATGACATGATTAATTTATCAATAACAAATTAATTTGTTTGTCATTGATTGATATATATATATATATATTATTGTTTTTCTTCAGCAGATGTTGAAAATAGATATTGAAAATCTAAAACAATTGCGTACTGCGACCAGTAGGCCTAGGGTTCATGCATAAAATGAATGATGCTTGTCTACAAAGGTACAAAAACTTTAATAACCCCCATCGTACATTCTTCTTTGCAGAATGGCAAGAACGGTACAACACAATAAGACAAGGATTGGTGAATGCATGTTATATTTGAAACACTGAATTAAAGAAAACGACCGATAAAAAAAACAGATACAACTCATAAAAACTTGATATATGTTTAGAATTTAAGTAGCTCAGTACACAGTAACAACACATTCCCATTTCACAGTTGCGAGTTATCCATTCACATATCTCCAGTTGTGATACAGTGCTGTTCCAGACACATTTATTCTTGTGTATGTATGTTACATACATCTCATGTGTGTATGTATGTATGTATGTATGTATGTATGTATGTATGTATGTATGTATGTATGTATGTATGTACCTACCTACCTACCGATGGACTGAATTGCAGTGTTATGTCTCACTTTACACTTACATGACAGATACTATACATTACAATACAGACATGACCAGTTAAAACAGCTTTGTAGTTTTTCATTCCAGGTTGTAGTTTTCATAGGACAGCGGCTTGAGTTGTGTAATACAATCTGAAGAAACCATAACAGAGAATACATAAATAACAGTTACACATAAAGACACAATGCCTACACAAATTGTATTATTATGAATCATAGAAGATATAATGACGATGGTGTTGGGGATAGGGTGAAACACTGGGTGAGCTCCCCAATGTCCACAGTGATGCTAACCCCTAGGCTGACTGGCTCCATGCCATGCTGTGAATCCCTCTGGATTACAAGGTAAATAACAGCACAAATAAGTGAAGCTAAAAAGAGAGCTCTTACCCAGCACCCATTGCTCCGAGAGGTTTCTGCAGCCCTCTGGTCTCCGGCCGCTGTACGGCCCAATGCAGAGGCCTGCCTGTCGGACCGTTTTGCACACAGTGCCCCCACACAGCTGGATGAGCTCCACCAGGCTGTGAGTGGGCGGCTGGCTCTGCTGGGACACGAACATGGCGGGCTGGCACTGAAACAGGTCCTGTTGGTGTTCCCCTGCCGAGAGGTGCTGCTGCAGGCGGCAGATCTACAGCCAGAAAAGGAAATCACTGTCAATCTGTGAAATGTATAGTAGTGACACGGAGGAGGACTTTTGATATTGGGCATGATGAAGTGTTCGGTTGCACAAGTGTGTTTCGGTGTGGAGACAAACAGGATGGATGGGTGTAGCTTCTTTGCATAGGAGATGGGAAAGGTCGATCCATGCTTAAGAGAGAAGCATAATAATTAACATTTTAATGTTTCAAACCGTACCACTTACTGACCGAATGACGACAGACACACGCACCATAGTCAAATATAAAAAAATGATATATGTGAACATTATTATCCTTTTGCTGTATTATACAAAAAGGCAAATCCGGATGCGATGTATGAAAGTCAGTTCAATTGAAGAAAAATGGCATTGTGTCATTTCCTTCCTATGCTTTCCCTAAACATAGAACAATCAGGTTACAAGTATCTGTGGCTGCAAATGTTTTCAGAGTGACTCAGCCTTTACACCTGATGTGTGTTGGAATGGGGAAAACGCCTTCCTCTTGAGTAATGTGCCTTTAAATATGTTTGTTGCATTTCCTCTACATCCAGTAAGCCCACTTCCTACAATTCTGCTTCCAATAACATGTCGGTCTAGACTGTAGATGTTAAATAAAGACCCCCTCCTCCCCATGTAACAACACGTGTATGTCATTCAATTGTTGTTGATTGTACATCAAAACAAATGCTATTTGGAAGACTGCTATGTGTTGTAGATGTGAAGGCTAATTTTTCACCAGTGTTAGAGAGGTTCTGAATAAAGCCTGTGAGTGAATCGGAAAAGATGTCACAGACACATCCCCTGGACAAATGGACACAACATCCTCTGATGCGTTCTAACTTCCTGTACAGCACACCTGCAATATCTTCCGGGATGCAGCTTTTTAGTAAAAAAAAAAAAATACAGATGAAAAATGGTGTGTAATTGATGTTTTAAGAAATGATGTAGGAACTTTTTGGGATGATAATACCACAGTTCAGACGCATTATTTTGTATTTACACATTTATACAAAACTGATCTAATAAAACAGACGGATCAAGTTCTTCTAATTTCACATGCATCGTAGGATTGAACTCACTATAGGTAATTCTGTATTTCTCACGGACTAAAACACAGGTAGCAGCACAAATCTCTACATGTCTGGCCAACATCTTTCAGTGGATGTCGCCACACCACCTGAATCTGGACAGGACTGATCTGCTGTTCCAGGGAAGGCATCTTCCATCCATGTCCTCTGCAGCTCATCCAGATGCAGCAGCCAGGGTTGGTCTTCATCTACCCAAGTTCACCCACACTATACCACTCCTCAGCACCCTGCAATGGCTACCATGCTGCAAACAAATCTGACCAATACTACAGCCAGGACATGGTCGAACCACACACTTCAGCCCATCCACTATGCTCTAGTGAATGGGTTCTACTCTCTCCCTACGTGGGGACCCCAGCTGCTGCTCAACAAAATCTGGATTGTTTGCTTCCCTTCACGATGGCGGAACAAGCTTCCCACTGACATCAGGGCAGCTAAACCCGACCTATCTTGTGCCGCAGGCTGAAAACTCATCTGGTCAGGGAGCATCTCATGAAAGATATATCTTGTTTCGTCATTGTAGCACTAAAAGCAGTTTGCTTATTTGATGGACTTTATGTACTTGAATGATTTCTGCACCTTTTGGGTTATATCTTCTTTGCTGAATGATGAATCAATCAGAGATTAATCTAAATCAGATTATTTTTGTCAGACCGGATGCTTTCCTCACTTCTTATATTACAGACATTTTAATGGTTTACATTAATATGCTGTAGCTTCATGAAAATACAAAATATTTGCATTTAACAATGGCCAAATATTGTTTTAGAACATGTTTTCTCTCCACTTGGCCATTCAATCTCCACCTATCTAGTGAGATCTCCATTTTATTTGCTACTAAAGAGAAACAACCTTCCACCAGCCTAAGCAGTTTAGTCTGAATGACATCCAGGAGAAAGCTCTTCCCTTTGAAGCCCTCCCTCGAAAAAGCACATCTGTGCTTTTGTTAAGGGGTGGGAGAAAGACGTATTGCTCCATGACACGGTCACTGCCGCTGCAGACTGCTTACTTGAAGTGGGCAGCTGCATCCTGAGTACGTTTGCGGTTGAAGAAAGAGACCCGCATGTTTGCATTGGTGCTTTATTGTCCCTCGGTCTCCATAACACGTCAGACACTAACCTCTCCTTAGCCTTTTAGAATGGGACCAGATAGCGGGACCTGTTGAATGAGTCTCCGCTCCCCATGGTGCGTATTGTGTGACTGGGGGTTGTGGGAGTGCTGGGAGTGATGGTGGGAGGCAAACGGAATCTCGGCTCACTGTGACTGGCCAGAGGGTAGAATGGGGGTGTGGCTAGAGCAGTGCTCAAACAGCCAGCTAATGAGAGGGGCCAAATCCAGCCCAAACAAGAGGCTGAGGGATTGGATGAGAGAGGAGCAGATGCAGTGTGGGACCACTAACCTGATGGAATGACACACCACCTTGACACTCACACTAGACTCCACCCCCACAGCCCCTCTGTGGATAAATAACCAAGCGCCACAAGAAGATTTGGAACACTTGAGACAGAAATCCCAAGATCTCATCTGCAAAACACAACCACCGGGAACAACTTTTTTTTTCTGTGTTATTGATTTCAAAGTAAGTACTATTTCACATCAACATGCCAAAATCCGCCTTCATGGCTTGGACTTGCTACCTGCTTCTCGGGAGTGTATGTGAGTGGACTCTGGCAGCTGAAGCGGGTAAGAGGCAGTACCAGATCCAGAACGGCGCCTGCAGCTACACCTTTCTGCTGCCTCAGGAGGACAACTGCCAACAGTCCTCCAGTAACTACAAGAACCTGGCCCAGAAGGACGACCCGGCAGACTACGACGAGTCCTTCGAAAGGCTGGAGCAGCTGGAGAACATCATGGAGAACAACACACAGTGGCTGCTCAAGGTAGGGAGGTTTCCACCTCAACTTATCTCCCTGCAAGTATGTGTGATGTCATGGCAACATTGGCATGGTGTGGTTCTTCATCTCCTGACGCTTTCATGATGTTAATGAGACTTCATCAGAGTGCGCAGATTTGTTTTGCGCTCTTGGGTGTAAGCGAAGTCCTCAGAAATGTTACAGTTTTAAAAAACATCAATAAATGCATTTTTGGCCATCTCCGGATACACTGCATTGTAATTACATTTTTTCTAATTGGACATCTTGTTTGTCCAATTAAAATCAAACCAGCCGCAATGAGCAAACTTTTATCACCAACCAAACTTACTGAATATGGCTCATGCACTTCTATACACTTGAAACTAATCATAAAGTATGACGCTCATTATTAAGTAAAGACACATCTACTGTGTGATGTTATTACTTTACAAATCAATGAACACAGGCAACTCGACCAGGCTCAAATTACTCATTCAGCCAATAATACCACTATGCTTTGCCTCCCCTGGTGCCATCAGTGATTACATTCTGTCAAAGATGAAACACATTTTGAACACCTCCAAAGGGGATGTTTTGTATTATGCACTTCAAAAGAAACCGCAGGGTCTGAAAAGACCCGCAATGCAACAAGAAGCGCACAAGGAATGACAAACGCTCAACACAGGTGTCTTCAATGGGACGGGTGCCTCCTTTTCATTGCTGCTCGGCCACAACTTGATTATCTGTGTGTGTGTGTGAGCTTTAGATTGTGTGTGTGTACGTTCCAAAGAACTAAAGACCGCTACCCCGCGTATGGGGTAGCGGGTAGAATGTGATCGTTAATTGAAATTAATTTAATAAAAAGACAACCCGTTACCCCGACAAGACATGCACTACATATAACCTCTCTTTCAGCATCTACCTTGGTAACTTATAACAAACTCCATAGCACTGGAACGGGTCAGAGTCCATCTCCTTCTCGTTCATATGTATAGGAGCTTACATTCTGACCACTACACTACTAAGCTGTCATTAACCAGGACTCAGTGACTTATTAGCCAAATCAACTCATGCATATTTGAACACAATTACGGGTAACACCCATTGGTTAATATCATTAATAATAATCATTAACTAACATTAATAGTTTTTAATGTCGAGTGTAATGTAGAGAAGGATGGAGGTGCCCCAAGGTGTGTGCCATCCATCCCATAATAAAGTAGTTGGTCATTTGGTAACTACTGGCTGTAAACTTGCAAGATGGCTATCCCTTAAAGAAGGTGTCATACATTGATGGTAAATGTATATAGTGCCTTTCTGGACATTCAAAGCGCTCAAGTGTTTATGCTTCAAATTAACTGAGACACTACGGCCACGGCAACAAGCATGCAAGACAACCACCAGTCGTATGGGAAAACCCGTTTTCCCAACTCAAGTACACATAAGACACCAATACCTGCTGCAACCTCATCTAGAGTACAACCAGAAACCCTGCTAATCATTCTGACCTACTCCTATAATCATCTCATATAATAGAAAATACGCGGTTCTGATCAACTGCCATCTCCATTTGACCCCATCTGATAGACATCAAAGCATTCGTGTGATACAACCCAGAATGCTTTGCCGTGCCTTGGAAGTTTGACGTCGCCGTCAACATGCTTGTCACGTGAACGAGGAACACAAACAAGCGTGGTTCAGAGTAAACAGCTGATTAGATCAACGTCCCCGTCAGTGGAATGTCCTGCCTCAAGTGACACTACACTTCCACATCTATCCAACAACACACACACACACACACACCGGAGGTTGAGGACAAACAGAAATCAGTGCTAATTGCGCTGTCGCGGTGACGCTCCCTGCCTTCCGGAAGCACAACGCAGACTATTTTAAGTCTTCTCGGTGACAGACGAGTAAACAGCAGAGGCGATCACACAAACATGCCGCGGATGCTTGAAATGCCCAGGTGACGTGGGTTTCCCAGTCGCACGTTTGTGAAGGATGTAACTCCTCACTCATCACCTCCATCCTGTTTACTGGCCAGGGGACCTGATTGCCACTCAGGAACACCGTCGCGTAGGAAATAACTTTATGATTGGTCTTGCACTAAAACATGAATTACTGTGAGGTAATGGTTCACACAGGAGACTTTTACTGGCATTATTGCCGCCGTGGATGTATTGGTATGTCACCTATGTCAACATACAATGGAGTGTTAACTGTGTGTCGTTTTCATACACATGTGTAGCAGCTTGTTTCCTCAATGACAGAATTAAACAAACATTTGAAACATTAATTTACTAAATGGATTCTATAGATGATCAACTATGTCCAAGTAGTTATTAGTCATTAGACCTTGGACAACAAAGAGTCAAAAAAAGATGGTAGATTAGGTTAGAAAACAATATTATGCGAAACCGAACCCCTTCCATTTCCTAACCTTGAATAGAAGGATTAGGAAAACAAGCGCCACGGTGAAATCACTGGCACAATAGTGTGAATGCAGCCCAGTCAAGGTACCTCAAGGTAAACCCTCGCAATGACAGAATTCATGGAAGATTGCCAAATCGATGGCTATTAAGGCAGCGGGGGAAATCTAAGAATGGAGAGAGTGAATGAGTTATGTTGCCTTTCAGCTGGGAAGTTCTCCCAGAATAAACCATCAGTGGGAAAACGAGCACCAGGACAAAACTGTGGAAACAAGGTGTTGGACTAAATACCTTAACAATGTAAGGCATTCGTTTATGCACAGACAATGAGTACCCATCGTTTACCCTCGTCCATTTCTGTCTACTTTCACGCAGCTAGAGAACTACATTCAAGACAGCATGAAGCAGGAGATGTTCCACATCCAGCAGACCGCCGTCCAGAACCACACGGCCACCATGATTGAAATTGGAACCAACCTGCTCAGTCAGACCGCTGAGCAAACACGGAAGCTGACCAACGTAGAGGCCCAGGTACGGCTGTCACCACACGATAACCAAAAGCAACACCATGCAAATCAAGAGGTTAAGGCCCATCACAGATTTAGCTTTCTGTGTGTGCAGAGCTATACCTTCACAAAACAAATATAACAAAACAAAATATAAGACTCACTTCGAACATGGGCAAAAAAAGCTCTGTTAAATACTATTGAACTACTATTACTATTAAACTAAACTAAGCTATTAAAAACTAAGTACAAGCACAATCCAAGAATGGCAATGAAGGTCCTTGGGTACTAAGTTCAAGTGCATTCATTGCCATTCCTGGGTTGTGCACTTACACGTGTTAAGTCCAGTAAAAGTGTCTGGGTAAAGGATGAATTGAGAGAATACATGGGTTTTCTACATTATCCTACTGTGCGGTATATGGTTTTGGCCAATTGCCAATGACCTTATGTGAGCCAACCAAACAGCATTTCCTGTTATTACCACAATTGTATTCCCACAGAACGGGTCAATCAGTTTGTCACAATCACACATCCGTCTGTTCAAAGACATGAACAGCTCCCATCGCAGCCCCATGCAGACCTTATTCACGTAAACAACCTGCTTTTTGCTGAGTTCAGTTCCTCCACAATGGGACAGCAGAGGCATCTTTGACCCCGCTCACTTCAATACATTCAGCTGTCGAAAGAAAAAAACAATATACCCTTCACAATACACTACCTAATGTAAAGTCCCCCCAGCCTCATGAAAATGAGGTGTGTCCTTTCATATTGAACCGGTACTCTTTCCCCTGTGACAGAGCAAATACTCAATGATGGTGTGTAACAGAGGCAGGAAAGGGATGGCGTGGAGTAGGGGCTGTTATGTATTATGGACTCCACATGTTATATTTGAGGGACTGCTGGTTAACCTTTGAATCAGCGAGACCTGGTAGCTTAATATCGACATGTAAAGCTCTGGGTTTCACACAATTCAACCCAATATTATGAACACAAAAGTCATTCAGTGCAGGCTCAGTAGAACATGAGTCCTAAGTGCATCAGTGGGAAATACAGTTCACATCGATCCATGCTACTAAATCCAAGACACTCTTCCCGAGGCAATAACAACTCAAAGTCTGTTTGTCGCAAATGGGTTTTATGACAAGGACTGTCCGATGACGGCAGACACAGCGACAACAGTCAAGACGGTGGGAATGGCATGGAGGGAATGACTCAACGAGAACTGTCTCTGGCGAATTCCAAGCACTTGTAAAAATTGGCTGATATCCAAATAGAGCACTACAAAAACACAACATGAATAGATAAATAAGAGGCCAGCCACATAACTGCACAAAACGCAAATGCGAGTCTATGGGTATTCTTGGTTACATGTTATTTATACAGAAATAGGCAAATGTCAGATTGAATACTATGACCTCGATTTGGAATATTTTCCTTTCTATAAAGATAAGTGGTCCATTTAATCACTTTATCCCCATCATGTTGTGGGTTTAACTTAAGAGCAAGCTGTATTCTTGTGGGAAAATGCACTACCCTATACTTCTTGCCACATTTTATGACCAAAACAACCCTGCGACAGATATGTAAATAACTCAAATTTATATGTGTGAGAATTAGTTTTGACATTGGCAATTGTTTTTCATCTTTAGGTCATAAATCATAGCACTCGGCTCGAACGAAAGCTTCTTGAGAACTCAATTTCAACCAACAAGCTGGAGAAAGAACTCATTGTCCAAACCAATGAGATCAGCAAGCTGAATGACAAAAACAGGTGAGGTCAACATGTTCATCAAATTGGATTTGAAATCAAACAAAATATGAAGACATGTAAGGTTTCTCTGAATATATACAATGGAAGCCCATCATTTTACGGATGCAAAGCAACTGACTGTGAATTCAGATCCATTTCATTATGCAGCAGCTAGGGCTTAAGGGCATCCCAAGGAGGCCCTACAGATATACTCCCGACATTCGGGCTGCTCCCAGGACCTTTCCACTGGAAGTTGAAGAACACCCTACATTATCTGGCTGCCCTTTCTCAGCCCCGAATCACCGGTTCCTTCCTCCCCAGCTTCCTGGAGAAGCGGGTGGGTGAGATGGAGCAGCAGAGGCAGCTGGAGCTGAAGACGGTGCAGCGGGAGAAGGAGCAGCTCCAGACCGTCATCGCGGGCCAGACCGCCATCATCGGGGAGCTGCAGCACCAGCTGCTGCACGTCTCCTCCAACAACACCGCCCTGCAGCGCCAGCAACAGGAGCTGCTGGACACCGTCAACAACCTGGTTCAGAGCTTCTCCTCGGGCCCGGTTGGAGGTGGGCACGCCACTCGCCAGCGCGGGCCATGCACGAAAAACATGTTTTCGCCAACCTTGTTTTCACGCCTGAGCCGATGGAGCCCTGAACGCACACGCTGCACTTACTTCCTGCTTTCACACATGCAACAGGCGGGAAATGTTTTCTCGAGTTGTTTTCTGTCACTGGCTGACTTGTTTAACGCGAGCCCCACCGTTGTTATTAAGGAAGCGAAAGGCATTATGCAGCAATTGTTGTATTTTTGTTCATGGAGTGCATGATGTGTTTGTTATTGTTGCAGAGAGCAAACCCAGAATGATGCAGGATACACCGTCCACATTCAGGGACTGTGCGGCCGTGTTCAAGTCCGGCAACAGAGAGAGCGGTGTTCATGCACTCACGCTTCCCAACACAACACAGGAGGTGAAGGTAAGTGTGCTTATTGGCTTGTGATGCGTTGTAGGATAATGTGAAATACTTTCCCCAAGAGCCATGTCCAACGGACAACAGGTAGCACAAAGAAAGCACAATTAAGACTTGCTGAACATCAGTCTGGTGATAAGGCTTTTAAGGCATTTAAATCAATCAAGTATGCATTATCCCAAGAGAGCTGGCGTGTTTGAGTTCAAAGAATTGTCTAATAGTAGAAACAGCATTAGCCTGATGACCATCAGCTGTCTTAATAGACCTTCCACCACCCACCCCCCACCAACCGCCTTATCCACTCCTCCTGTTCCTGTGTTGATGCTGAAGGCTTTCTGTGACATGGAGACCGAGGGAGGGGGCTGGACGACAGTACAGAAGAGGGTCGATGGCCGCGTTGACTTTCATCGGACGTGGAAAGAGTACAAAATGGTAAAAAGTAATCAAGGATCAAATTCCTCTGCCATGGAAAGACAAAAGGTTGTCGTGGTTACAGTTCTGCCCAATGCAAGAGGCCGAGACTAGATGTAATTAAACCCTCTTTAGACACTGTACATCCAATAAAAGCCTAGCGCCAAAATAAACAGTACAAATACTGACAGGGATCAAATCAAACAAACAAACAAACACGAAATTACTATGCGATTTATCTGGTGTGTTTATGAGCATGATTTACAAATAAGATGAGTGAGTTCTGCAATTCCCCATTGTTATATGCATATTGAATCAAATACATCTTGTGCCTTTCTAGGGATTTGGAGACCCTGTGGCGGAGTACTGGTTAGGAAATGAGTTTGTCTCCAAGCTGACACATCAGCGGTCCTACGTATTAAGAATCCAGCTCAGCGATTGGGAAGGGAACTCTGGATACTCGCAATATGAGCAGTTTAACCTTGAAGGTGAAGCCAAGAATTACAGGTATGTACCAGGCACACAAGTTTAGATGTTCCAATTTTTTACAAAATGGCCAGAAAATAACACTAACAAAAAGGCAGTTAAGGACATGGACGCCATTCTCATCCGGATTCGATTTTCACTTTTCATCCTTAAGGATAAACATCAAAGGGTACAGTGGAACGGCGGGAAAAATAAGCAGTCTCGGAACACCAGGAAGTGACTTCAGCACAAAGGATGCGGACAACGACAAATGTGTTTGCAAATGCTCGCAACTCACAACGGGAGGTAAGAGAACAGCACCTCAGCCACACGCATCAACATATCTGTGCCCATTAAAAATACAAAAAGTGTTTAGAAATATGAGTATGAATAAATACATTTGAATACAATTCAAAACACTTCCATGCTAGAACTCATAACAAATCCACAGACAAAATCCCCCCAAAAAAGTTTAAGTGAGTAGAGCACAATTGGCCCAAAATCCCATCAGTGATGAATACAGTGGGGACTTAAGGATCCATGATAGTTGACAGTAATAGCCTGGGAACAGAGCTCACGAGGGCTGTGTTCACACACCTCAGTGGACCAGCACTGCCAGACTTCTGTCTGTTCTTTACTGTGCTCCTATTTCTCCTGAGTGGTTCTTTTAACACAGGAATGCCTCTAACAGATAGCCAGGGACCATTCCCTGAGTCTTATTATGCACACAAGTGGCATTGAGCCGGTGAGAATGTATACAGTGTACACACCCACAAACATGAACTTTATATTTGTATTCATGTGTACAGTATAGTATATAAATATATATATACAGTATACTATACTGCAGAGTATATAATACACAGGTCGCTCTTAAAAGTACTGTACATTTTCATAATTTCCCAATTCTTCTCTTCTAGGGTGGTGGTTTGATGCATGCGGGCCATCTAATTTGAATGGGATGTATTATCAACAAGGCCAGAACTCAAACCGCTTCAATGGGATCAAATGGTACTACTGGAAGGGCTCGGGCTACTCACTGAAGGCCACCACCATGATGATCCGACCAACCGACTTTTGAGTCCCCACTGTTATACGTGTCTTTTAAACCGCGAGGGGTGGAGGACAGCCAACCACAAACTATTCTTAAAAAACATAATAGTAACCCAAGGTTTTGGGGATAATATTTTTCTGATCTCCACCTAAAAAAAAAAAACACTTCCCTGTGATAAAATAGGATAGACATTTTAATCCCGCCAGAGGTGTTAAGAGTCTAAGATTTGTAAATGTACTATTTGTAATTTTTTATGAGTGATAACTTGGTTAACGCTTTGACACTATAATCGTAATGTCTATGGTACAACATGTATTGTACTTGGGCTAAAACCATGGCCTAAGTGGAGATTGTTATAAGTCACTGTAGATGAGGGTGTATAGGTAAAATAGCACACAAATGTGTTTTACTTTGATAACAAATTTACTTTTTCAAAGAGGTTTTGTGTATATTTTATTTAATTTATGTCAAGATGTAAAAGGCTAATATTTAACTTTATCATGAACTTTACCATGACGGTGAATTGTGTTTCATTAATGTTTTTTAAGGAAAAAATGTTAATACTTTATATAGTTTTGCCACATTTTAGTAATAACACTGGTTTGGATTGTTTTGTCAATTTTATGGGGGGCGAAAAATATGTATGCACTGACACTGAGCACCGAAGCCTAAAGAGCCTGGATGACTCGTGTTCAACAGCCTCAACAGGGTGTTTATACTGAAGGGGTGAGCACTGCTGCCTCTTGCATTGTGCACTTTCATGCTTTAAAAATAAACAACAGCCTGCTGAAAAACAACCCTGTGGGCCTATTACCCCAGCCTGGCACATCATATACTTCTGCACCCAAGGGCGACAATTATCTTTACCTAGTAAAGTACCTAGTACCTAGATTCAAATCCAGTCAAATTGTGTGGCGATGCTCTTCGGGAAAACAAAATAATGTTTCTGAGGGGGTTTGTGAAAAGTGGATGAAAAAAACCCTCAAGGGAATGAGTGGAATTAGTTTTTATTTCTGCAATTAACCGAATGACTGATGAAATATCTTAGATAAACTAGCAACAACTGTGTTTAGAGCAGGTAAAGCAAACAGTAGCAAAAAAGAGAGCGAGCCAAGACCCAACACCATGAAACCAATAACACCGCCAAAGCGTTGTGTATAACAACCGCAGTCATGGCTGTAATCGCTCTCCCAGCGATAGACCCAGCCAACCCACAGGTAGCCCTGGCTTCCCTGATAGGGGAACGCATCCAGTGAGGAAATGTGATGACACGTGGCTGTTTCAGAGACCCCGTGTCTCCCCTAAAGAGACACAGGAGACGCCACCGTAGCTCGGGAATGACGAGCACAGGAAGAGCCAACATCCACTTTTTACACAGGATGCTTTGGGAAAAACAAGCAGAACGAATGACGGGCAATAAAAATGAGCGGTGTTGCACCACACTTCCTTCTGGCCGGGCTGTTAGGGCTGAGTGGGGAGCGAGGCCTTCGTTGGTCTGACCGTCAAGCCGGGGCTGGACAGCAACCCTAAATACTAACCCTGACCCTTTTTACTATGGTATATGAAGATTTTTATTCTGTGCTATTATTCAACAAAATCACATTCTATTCCTTAACCGTTGCATTCCGGGATTTAATCGTAGAATTAATTATTCCTTGATTTCTCAAGTGGAATGACGACGCACAAACGACCATGCTTAGCGTATTCAGCTGCACTGATTAAAGGGACACTCCACACATTTGCATTAAGCTTTGTATTGCTAGAAACCAATTCGTATTTTTTAATGGTCGTGCATCATTCCCTCATTTTCCCCAGAGATGGGAATATCTGTATTTACCTCTAACACTTTTCTTGTCCAAGAAAAGTCGGTGCTTGTAATCTCACCAGAGCCTGAACTCTAACACTTCCATCTTTAAATGATGTAAAAATCGTCATATGACATAATTTAAAGAAGGTTGTTAGAAGTGTTAGAGTTCAGGCTCTGGTGAGACTACAAGCACAGACTTTTCTTGGACAAGAAGGCACCAAAATAGAAATGTATGTTACATTTCGACTACAAATATGACCGACTTTCAATACAGATTAATCAGAAAATCAGTGGAATATCCCTTTAAGTATGATTAAAAATGTAATATTATTAAATATATATGGCTTCAGTTCAACTGTTGTCCTAATTGTATTTGTGGACACAGAGCGGATAATGGATCCCGTCGGGTAGCGGTACTTACCGGTGCAGCCGGAAAACATTCAGACAGTTCATAGGGTTCTTCTGGAAGCCACCGTCTCTGCTCCAAACTCCGCAGCATCTAAGTCAGTACATGCCAAGGTCACAGGAGGTCATAGGAGTTAATTTCAAAGGGTTCTGGGTTTGAACCCCAATGTCCACAGTCTTCTAAAACCCAACCTGCTCCTTAAAGGTCCCATGGCATGAAAATTTCACTTGAGTTTTTTTTAACATTAATATGAGTTCCCCTAGCCTGCCTATGGTCCCCAAGTAGCTAGAAATGACGTTAGTTGTAAAACGACCAGTAGGTATCTTGCTCCGTCTTTGAAAAAAGGAAAGTCCACACTTGCAGATTTGAGATCTTTCCCCTTATGTCGTAATAAGGGGAAACTTTACCTCCCCTTTCTCTGCTTTGCCCACCCAGAGAACTAGGCCCGCCAATGAGACAATGAGTGTGTGTGTACACACACTGTTGTACGCAAGTGCTGTTCACTCCTTTATTACTTGGAAAACCGTTCTGCTGTTGGTGTCATGGCGAACAACACGCTACGGCTACACCATAACGCAAAAAAGCTTGTATTTGGTGAAAAGACTAATGCGTCAGGTTCTCCGACCTCTCTGGTATAACCTGTGGGTTATCTCGGCCATGGTTGAGAAGGAATTTGACTCCCTGAAGTCCAGACTGAACCACGACGTGCAGGAGAAAGGAATTGTTCCCCGGGATTGTCTCCCTGCTGCCTGTTGACGAGGTACCACCACCACGAGCCTGCGTCATGGAGGAGGCTGCCGAGGCATGAGGCTGCTGAGGGACCGCCGCCGCGGTGGAGCCCGCGACATGGAGGAGGCTGCCGAGGCAGGCGGCGGTGGAGCCCGCTGCAGGACAGCGGGCAGCGGGGCTCCGGCGAGAGATAATCGTGGGAAACAATTTCTCCTCCGTGTCGAGGTTCAGTCTGTACTTCAGATTGATGTGGAAGAACAGAGACGTCGGAGAACCCGACCCAGTCTTTTGAGATTCATTATATCTTCTGGAGGCGCACGCAGCTTTTGGCCATGATAATATACAGTATATAGAAATATATGTATATTATTTATATATAGAGCTCCAGGACTCCCGCCGGAGCACTCAGTGTTCTAGAAAGTTTACAAAACACGGCCAAAAGCTGTGTGCACCTCGCCATTGTGATATATCCACTGTAAACACTAGCCATGGTACCGTGGCCACTATGGTGGCCACAAGCTGCTCAGGGCCACACCCCCACCCTCCACCTGGACCTACCCCCACCTCCACCTCCACCTCAAACCTGCCTCTAAAAACGTCGCGTTTGTGGAAAGCTCATTGTGGGACTGGCTCGTAGTGGATGTAATTCTGCACCTAGGCTGAATTTCTTGAACGTCTTCAAATACTGAATGAAGGGTCCACTAACACCTATATATAAGCATCCAAAAAATAGCATGCCATGGGACCTTTACTGACAAAATAAAAAAAACTCATTCACCTTGGATAAATATGTGACCAATGGGGAAGGATTGTTTAGTAGGGGTTAAGGGTCCCCACACCCAACTAGACTTAAGTCTGCTGTCTACCAGCAGGCTGAGCAAGAGGACGAGCAAAGACCCGCTCTTGACAAATGATCAACTAGAAACGAGAAGGAGACATTAAAACAGATGTGTAGTGAATATTGCCCCGTGTACCCATTCGAAGGAGAGGATCCAGCAGCCACGAGCGATGCCCAAGAGGATGTTGAGCGTGCGGCCGTGTCCCCCAGACACCACGTGGGTGGTGGTCTCGCACACCTGGTCAACAATGGAGAACCCACCCAGCAGTTTCACCACCTGGGTCACAGTCTGCTGCGTGCTGTAACATAAAGCAGAAGGAAGATCATGTGAATAAATACGTAGATCTGAATAAAGTATCGTAAGGAAGTATCTCATAACTCATAATTACATTTGGCTAAAAGATTCACCCTCCTCATATTGCTACTGTCGGAGATTAAGAAGAAGAAACCGGTGGTTTCTCTGAAGACAATAATTTCTACTTGAAATCCTTCTCTCTGGCACTTACTCAGTGGACATGCTTGTCATCACCAGAGTCCTAGTAGCCTGCAACACAGAAAAGGTGCAATAAGTTATAACACATTGAAATAATTCTGTGCATTCATTGATATAGGACATTGCATCTGCAAATAATAGTTCAACGCAAAAGCAAGTTTCAATGTGTCAATAAGGCAGTTGGCATATCCAGGGTATCTTTTGTTTAGCCAAATTGGGCACAAAAAGACAGTTTTACAGGGAGGCTAGCACTTCCACATGCCAGACCGTATCGTGGTCAGAGAACAGGGGAAATGAAACTCCAAGGCCGTGGCAGAGAAAAACACCAGCCTCTGAAGCGGAACTGTATGCCCGTGTTCCGGTGAGCGCGCTGGGCATTATATCATCTGTTTGACCCCAATACCGGAGGACATCATTAGCAGTGGCACGTGAATGGCAGCTAGAGCAGTGGACACAAGGTTTGTTTCCTGTCCCCGACCGGAGACCCGAGGCTGGTCCCCAAACAAAGGCAGATGTTCAGGCCTTCTGGAAGCAGTGTTAAAACCAAACAGCCCCCATGCATATGTCTGGAGTGAACCTGCTCATGTGTTCAGGATACGAGAGATTTAAATTAGACCTCAGGTTCAGGTTTGTATATGCACACGCATATTTAAAAAACTAAATCTGTAATAATTTAGCTTTAAATGAAGATTGTTTAAACAGGCCGCTGTTGCTTTGTCCAGTTTCCTGTTCCTTTTTCCCCCATTGTTAAACACACTCCAAAATCGTTTATTTTAATCAATTTATTTCGATTTGTTCTCTTCCCATTTATTATTAATTTCACTCCATTTTCATTGTCGTTTATCGTTTTATGTACAGCACTTTGTTGCTTGTATTGACAGGCGTGATATAAATAGTTATTGTCATTAATAATGTATACATGTTAAAAGGATTAAAAGGGAAAGCAAACTGGCCGTTTATTTTAGTGTAAGCAGATTGTGTCTTATAGTGTAAGCAGATTGTCTGCTCACCCAAGGCCAGGGAATGTGTGCCCTAGTTTTCACTGAAAACAGTTGCAATTCAGAAGCCCTTTTTTCTTTTTTTATGTTCACGTCCCCTCAAAGGGTAATTTTAGCTTATCTGATGTGGAGGTCATTCCCTGGCACAGACTCAAAAAAAAGGCAAACCGTTCAGAATATGTACAACATAATACGCCTCAGACAAAAGAGGCTGGTGTGAACCGTGTAGCTTGGTTCCGGAGCACAAACCCATGCAGGCCCAAAGCACAAACAGAGGAAATTCTTCAGGGTATGACGACCTGCCCTTGACGGTGGCTGTTCTGCCCGCACCGAGAGGATGCTATTCTTACAGTCAGGAAAGGTCAGCGATCCCAAGGACCTCTAGTCATGCTGAGGTCAGCCACTAAAGAGCTTAGATCACCATTCAATTAAATTGGATTCAATTGTATTTGTATAGCCCTTAATTACCATGACACTCTCAAAGGGCTTAGCAGGCCAAATATGTATGACACCTACCTGACCCAAGAGGGCAAGAAAATGCACCTCTTTCAGCACACAAACTATAGCCCTCTATACAAATGCACTCACACACAGACACTGACATGCACACACACAATACATACACAGACACACGCACATGACATGAGTTGCAATGCTTCAACAAAACTTCTATTGCTTTTGTGACCGCACATGAACAGTCCTGCAACATAAATTGTAACAATAACCCAAAGCATGCATTTGTGAAGATATAGATTGTGTTTTTACCTTTGACTGTTCCATTTTCCTGAGACTTGCCTGGTCTTCACTCGTGTTCCCAGTGCGACCAGCTGCTACAGTTTGTTGACTTCCTCCACCTTAAGAAAAATAAAAGAAGTGCTGTAACACAGTGTGGTAAACAGAGACGTCGGAACAGCAGGTGCAGTAGGCCGTGTGGCACCAGTGGTTGGTTTATTGCTTTACATTTGTTTTAGTGACAGTAGACGGTTACTTGTGCAAAATCTGGATCTTTTAATGTATGAGGGGGAAAGAAATTAAGAACGACTTTCTTTAGTAATTTCCTCCCATGTGTATTTAGTCATTTTAATATGGATATTTTCTACAGCGATTAATTACTTCCCTTCTCTCACATATAAATATGTAATGCGCAGAGGTGGATGCCATGGCTTTGCCATATCAAATGACAAACAGCAAATTGACACTTTAGAATTCTGTAGTGATGAACCTTCAATAATGTCAAGCGTGGTGGCCTCACCATCTAGTACAACATGTCATATAACTGCAATGTTATACACTTTGGCTTGTAGCCCCAGATATGCCTTTTAGAATTTAAAGGACACTTTTTAAGGATTTAATTCAGACTAAAATAATTAAACAAATACATGTCATAACATCTAACACTGAAGTAATGTTATGGCATAAATATTAAATACAATTAAAAGAAATATACACTACCGTTCAAAGGTTTGGGGTCACCCAGACAATTTCCATTAAAACTACCACTTTGACTTAACAGTTTGCACCTGTACTAACACATTTGCACAAGGGTTTTCTTATCAATTAGTCTTTTAACACAATGAGCTATACCATGTACCATTAAAACACAGGAGTGATGTTTGCTGGAAATGGGCCTCTGTACACCTACATAGATATGCTATTAAAAATGTACAGCTAGAATAGTCATTTACCACATTAACAATGTCTAGACTGTATTTCTGATTAATTTAATGTTATCTTCATTGAAAAGAAGCAGTGCTTCTCCAGAGTTTCTTTAAATAAGGACATTTCTAGTGACCCCAAACCTTTGAACGGTACTGTACATAGAAGTTTCAAACAGCCAGAAATCGTATTAAAAAAAAAGGTTTTCAACCAATAACCACATTACTTAATTTCCCCGGGTTCCTTTCATGTTAATATTTAACCACCTCACATCAGTATATAATGGGGGGGG
>OMLJ01001656.1:0-10279 GCA_900302595.1 Gadiculus argenteus | reverse complement strand
GCTACTCTCTCTGACAGCGACTGCACTGACGTCAATGACATTCTTCTCATGCTTAGTGCGACATCAGACACCGGCGCTCCGAGAGGCCACTCTGCCGCACAGATGCAAGGCTGCAGGCAAACCCTGTACCGGAACCGCTCCACGGCGGTGGAGTGGAGGGGCTGACGGGCGACACACAGGCAGAGAGAGAAAGGAAAAGGAGGAGCAAGAGTCACAGGAAGGAGTGGAGAGGAGAGGAGAGAGAGAGCGAGACGTCGAGGAGGGGTGAGAGTGGGGGAGAGGAGACAAGAGGGAGGAAGACGGGGTAATAATATAAATGGGTGCGTTTCCAGGTATTACCAGGGAATACAGGAAATTGGTCAATTGCATGCATTACGGTATGCCTTACTAGGTCTAGGTCATACAAGTGTGTAGTGTTGTGAGAGTTTACTAACACATGTTCATTTCTCAATCAAAAATGTAATCATAAAGCAAACTATTATTATTTAATTATTATTGTTAGGTATGGGTAATTATCGAAAAGATTGACTTAATACTCTTTTTGAAAATCGTTATCTAACGCCAACTATAGCAAAATAATAGTTCCCTTTGTTCCAAATGATTATTTCAGACATTTTGTTTTGTAGGGCAGGAGCCACACGGGTGGCTAATTAAGAGAGCGTGTCTCGTTAACTTGACACAGCACATCCCTTCCTCGGCAATAAGTCAAGGGTCAGTGGCTCGCTCTATTTTTAGACCGCTCTAAAGTAAATTCCATTATCTGATCAATATTCCTATGACCAGTAAATACACTGACAAGCCAGATGGGGGGGTGGAGGAGGAGGAGAAGGAGGAGGTGGAAGAGGAGGAGGAGGAGCCAACAGGGGAAGACTGAATAGAAGTAGGGAAGCGTAGCAGCTTAAACGTGAGGCCTTCTAAACGCCCATGCCATGGAGGGGCATAGTAGTCTGATTGTATGGTAGGCTCTCTTCTGTCTCATTCAAAGTTAGTCATTAATTCCCTTTGGCCATTTAAAATGTTATTGCGTCTCAGCGGAGAGGGACTCAGTGTCCAGCTATGCAGGGCTCTCTCTCTAGTCAGAACTGGACAATACATTCAACCCACAACAAAACTCACTCCCCCCCTCCTCTCCCATTATGGCTCTGCCTATATTGGATATGCAATATGATCTCTAAGCATCGCATGGTGTTGTCAATGTCCCCATATACCTGCAGGTGTAGTGCTATGGGCTGCAACACATCTGAAGAGTGGACATTTGTAAGGCTTTTAGAGAGAAAATATAACATGTGTTGATCTAAGCAGATCTAAACTATAGTTGAAGGTAAGTCTATTCAGGTCCATTCAAGAGATTCCCCGCCACCCAGCAAAGACAAAAGAGGTGGGAAGCACCTGTGACAAAGGTGAATGTGTATGTCTGCTGAATGTGAAACCAGAACATCTGTACATGTCTCTACAATGATCTGTTACTGAAGGAGTATAGCTTTGGGAACTTGGGGGTGGACAAGACTACTAGCAGGGTGTGTCTCGACAGAACACACTCAAAACAATACAAATCGAAAACACACTAAAACCATAACCAGAATATCTCCAGCAAATCTCACCCCTTAAACATGTGCAGGCTGTATTTGTATTCCCCTCGCATTTCATGTAATTTTTCATGTTCTCTAGCTCCCCCAATAGAACGCGAGCGTCCGTCCATCAACAACAACAACAGTATCAGTATCATTGTTTACAAACAGCACCACAAACATGGCATCCGTTCATTTTTCTCGATCACACCAGAAAGAAAGGAACGCGATGAGCAAGCTGGTCTAAAATATATACGTGAGCGCTCATTTCATGTTAAAACCAACATACGGATGCACACACATATGATAGACTCAAGCTAGACACATACCTGTAAAGGAGGTCTTTGTGAAAGGAGGTGGGTTACACATGGGTGATCTCCTGGAATGGAGGGAAAAGACAAAAAACACTCACTGATAGTCCCCTGAAAATAATTTCTTTCAGCCTATTCAATCCGAACGCTCTACAACGTTCTCAATTGTAAATATGCAGATATTCCCCAGGGTCTTTACTCTTTACATATCGCTCTTCACAAAGTGTTGTCTGGGTGGAGGGGGCTCCTTTATAGAACGGGCCCAGGTTGTTGTTGTAGTACCCACTTAATAACAACAGAGGGTGCACAAAGCTTGACAATGAAGGAACAGCAGCTACAGTAGAAACTGCTACTGCATGTGAAGGAAGACTGAGGGAATGGGGCGGGGGGGTGGTGGCTGAATGCTGAAAACACATTAGCTAAATATTCTAGTTTGTTAAGTTCTGTTCAGACAGTACATTATAAAATGTACTAACATTTGATTGTAACATGTGTACAGATGAGTATCTTGTAATGTAATGAGTAATGAATCCTTAAAGAAAATAAAACATACTTATTCGACGATCTGTCTTGCTGTATGTTGGTGAGGGCACCAAAGTTGTTTCGTACGGTTCTTAAACTGGCCAGAACCTGAAGGGGGAGAAGGCAGACGTTAGACAAGGAGGCATGTCTCTTTACTGTTTTCAAAAAGTCCACACTGTAGAGTGACGTCAAAACAGAGCCATAAGAAAGTAGCAAGAAATGCTCACCTGTGCAAACGGTGTTACAATCATATCGTCCCCATGACTGAAAAATACAGACAGAGTAAGAGAGACAGACAGACAGAGAGAGAAAGAGAGAGAAAGAGAGAGCGAGAGGCAAAGAAAGAGAGACAGACAGACAGAGAGACAGAGAGAGAGAGAGAGCGAGAGGCATACAAAGTTAGATCAACATTATTAGTTATCCTGAGGTAGCTATGAATGCTATTTTATACAAATACTAAGTGTCACAATGCAGATGCACCTATAGACACAGCTACCAGTTGAGCCCCTCTACTGGCTGACAACCTGAATAATTATGACGAGGTTTGCAAAAGGCATAGCCGTAGGTCTGTATGAACTGCAACAGGTGTTTTTTTGTTGTTGTTTATATTCATACAGTCAGATGAATGTTCAATGTCATCACTCTGGGTTCTTATGGACCGAACAGGAGGAAAACGCTCCACTGGTGACACACATCGTCATACCACAGTGTGGTTCGTTTTCTTTCCGCTCGTAATTCTCAGTCTCTCTCTGCGTATGTCTTTAACCCGAGAGAAAACTAAAGACGGTTGTTTACCGGGTGTCTCCTATGTTGTTTGTCTGGGGTGATGTGGTTGTCTTGACGACCAGTGTAGCCACGTGGTGTCACACTCTGTTAGCCCATGCTAAGATAAGGAGCATGTCCCCAACACAACACACACTGGCCAATGTTTTGTTTTTGGAAAAAGGAGCACATTTAGAAATCTTTCCACTATTTAATGTTGTGTTATGGAAGAATAACAAAGCCTATTGTGCTTTTAATGTGGCGGAAAATGTCAATATTTTCATGCGTTATCGTTACATGAACAAATAGGAGTAGGTTTAATTTATCAAAAGCGTCTGTTTAGATTACATATTTCCTGTCTGTAATATCAGTCTAATGTCACGTTGGACTGGAAACAATTAGTGTGTCAAGAAAGAGATAAAAAAACATATTGCCCTAGGGTAGGGTAAAGCTTCCAGCATGACACAATAGGCTCCACCTAATACCTTATGTTGATCATTTAACAATAGTTGTGGTTTTAGTATTATCTTTTTACAAAACATAATAGACGATGCTGAGACAATCATTAATCTGCTTGTTGTTATGGTGAAGCGGTTGTTTTTCACTTGTTTTTAAAAACTGAAAACGATAACAAATTTCAGTTGGTTAACCGTTACTAGTTTTGAAGCAGGAAAATAAATCTGCCCTACGTTTTTAAATCACACCCTCTTCTAGAGATGGTACATCAGCACTGACTGTGCCTAGAAGTTGCAACTTTATGCAGTCAAAAATATGTTTTTTTTAATCAATTAAAAAGTGGCCCGTCAAGAGGTATGGGAGAGGTGAGCTTAGCACTATGTGTCTACAGAAAAATACCACAGGCTGGCACTAACTGGAGGAATCTGGTTTGTATTGTTGTGGACCCCTAAATGTACAGGACGAGGCTTTGCGTTCACACCACCGAGAGGACCCTTTGAGTGACCTCATGGTCTCCACCATCTTCTGTTTCCTTTATTTGTCTCTCCTGCAAATTGGATGTTCTGCGTTCAGTCAATATTTTTATTTCCTGTAGCAGTGGTTGTAACTCGATAGCCACGGCCATATGGGAATGGATGAATAGAGCATCAGAGTAGCTCTGACGTTCTTCCCTCTACACTGGAGCCCGCAGATTTGTGTGTGAGAGCCATGTTCTCAACGTGGGTGGCAGTAGTGCTGCTGTAAATATGGAATCAATGTGGAAGCTTAGGGCAAATGAGGTTAACTTTGAGGTCGACAAAAGAAAAAAGGAAAGATCTATCTCCTTGTCCTTACCGTCCAGACGACGGAGTAGACTTAACTACGCTTGAGAATGACCCCGTTGTGTCGGAGCTATGAATAGTAGTCTCAATGGGACCTTTCAGAATCTGCTGTCACCCAGACAGCTCACCAGGGCACTGGTGCTACTGGCTCTGGGGCCCAGGCTAATATAGGTGATATTAAGGCGTCAGTGTGTCATCCACAGGCCTGAAACAAACACTCCCCTTAAGCCACTAAGACAGACACAGAGGAAGATATCGGGTGTTCACAGAGTCTGTGATATTTTTAGTACACAAGTACACAAAGTTAAATAGCAATGGGTGTTGAACCACAAGGGGGTGTTTTCTCCTTCAACATAACCGACAAGACAGAGATAGACGCATGTTCAAATCAGAACGTTTCCAACAACATCGGAGCATCGCTAGGCTTGACCCTGTGTGAACGAGTGAGGAGAAAAGGTCATGGGACTGGTGTACGTCCCTGGACAGAGAGAGCTCTTCGTGGACTCACATGTCACTGGCGATGGAGGAGTTCCTGGACATGGACTTTGGCGAGAGGTCGTAGTCGCTGTCGGAGCGGTAGAGGAAGGACTCTCTCCGCTGGCTGTGCACAAAGTTGGCCTGGAGGATGAGGCCGGAGCCCGGGCTGGCCATGGGGTCCAGGGGGCTGCGGCCCGACGAGGTGCCATTGTCCACATCGAAACTGTTGGGGGGGAAAACACAAAAATACAACGTTATTGCACATGTTCTACACTTTAAAAGACCAAGGTTGTTCCTTCGGCCGACGATTAAAAACAATCGTGATGTGCAACCAGGGCCAACACACTGACCCATCGTAGCATTATTAGCTTCAGCGTAATGCTGATGATGCACAACCTTCCACCGCACCTCTACGGGCCGGTTGCTCTATCCTCACGTCGCAGCCCTGCGTCACACGCGTGCCAAGGGCGTGCTACAGTCCGTCTACAGCGGGAAGCACGCGGCTCGGATTACGCCCGTTGCTCTCGTGGAAGGAAAGCCGCTGCCGACGACAGCGAGGCTACATCCTGCCGTGACGCCAGAGCGCGCTGCTAAGTGTCTCCCAGGTGAGCGTCAACCCATGTGACGCGCAACGCTCGGCCTGCCGGGGATATCCGTCTTATCGCTACGGTTACCAGACAAGCCCATAATCCTGGCCCCGAAGCTGAGGTCAGAGGGAGGAGGAGGAGGAGGAGGGTGGGGGTATTCCCCCTTAGCATGACACAGAGGGGTGTCATCATCCCTAGACTGAGGGCCATAGTGTTAATCCCCATTATATATTAGCTTGGAGAGGTCATAGCATGGTGCAATACTAACATCAGCGTTAGCCTAACTGGCAATTGCCTGTGCGTGTTCGTGGGATATGCTTGAGAAAAGACTGGAGGAAGTGACGAATGCTTTGCCAGCGATTTCTCTGTCAGGGGTGGAGACTGTGCGGAGGCTGTCTGGTTTGGATTATGAATGCGCTCAACATTGCGCTATACCATATATATATATAACATAATATGTTTTTCTTATCACCACATTTGATTTTCAAGCTACATCAACAAAGGCAAATACAAACATGGTACCCTTCCAAGTTCAACAACTCCATTGAAACAATGGGCTGTCTCGTGACACCTATGCCAAAAGACAGAATTTCTATCCTGCTTGCTAGCCTGTCATGTTAATGTATGTATGCCACAACAAATAATGTAGGATATACACACACACCAAGAGGAACCAGAACAAAGACCACGGGGACGAGAATCAAGCGAAAACAATAAAAATCATGATCATGAAAGAAAATACACTAGGGCTAGGGCTGCTTGATTATATTCTATTATTAAAAAATCATAATCCCAATTATTTTGGTTAATATTGAAATCACGATTATTCGATTATTTTTTTGAAAATATGATGCATTTCTTCACTGTCTCGCAACCGGGGCGGGTGTTTGTGTGTGTGAGAGCGTGTGTGTGTTATAACAAAGCAGGAGAGCTTTTGGGCGCTGCGGCATATTAAATAGGAGAGCAGCGGGACGACAGACCTAAATGAGTGACGGTCACGATCAATGCGGGACACTTCAGAGCCCTGTAGCGTACAGAGTCACTTTAACTCCACCCTGTAGCATACAGAGTCACTTTAACTCCGCCCTGTAGCGTACAGAGTCACTTTAACTCCGCCCGTTGACCACGCCTCTTGTGCTGAAGAAAATGACGGAAGCTTCCCCAGACCAACGTGCTGATCTACGATTGGCTTGGTCTGGTAATAGCCAGGCTACATGTGCGTCTCTTTCAGAAAATCTCTAGGCCTAACAGTACAATGAAAAATGCTAAACTAATTGTTTCAACTCAATTATTTTAGTTTGGAGATTGTTTGACCCAGTAATTGAAATTGCGATTAAAATTCAATTCATTGCACAGCCCTACTTTTGGCCCTGAATTTGACATTTCAAGTTGAGTTCTGTGCTCCTTCAGTGGAGATGGGGGTGGTGAATGTGATGGGAGCAGAGAAACAACCACCAGGGAGCATCAAAGCTCTCCAAGGGCCTTCATCAACACCATAGAGCCCTGTTTCAACTGAGCTGGCCACCCCTGACCATCCACCTCCATTTGTAAACACCATGTCAACTTCCATATTGTTTATGCAAAACCATTTGTTCCATCATGGAGTGTCATTGTTTAGATGTGAAAACACATGCTTTCAGAGTGTTTTCATTCCATGTCAGCCACGATAGGAGTTCATCCAACAAAAAAAGATATACACTTGGCTTTGGCTTGAGTTTTGTCTGAGTAGGCGCCTCTCTCTCTCTCTCTCTCTCTCTCTCTCCCTCTCCCTCTCTCTCTCTCTCTTTACTGTATGGCAAGTGATACTTTGAGAGGAAGAAGTGATTATCCTAGCATATTAACCCCCCCCGCAACCATCTATTATGTATGAATTCTCTCTCTCTTCCTCATAAATAGACGCTCACTCCAGCCCCACAAACAAGCTTTTTGGGCCAAAAAGGTGAATATATCAATAACTGGTTTTTGGTGACTGCACTGCTGCACTGCAACATGGCCAGTGTCAGGTTTTTGTAAGAGATGAAGATGAAGATGAAGAGAAGATGAAGAAGAAAATATATATTTTCATATAATATATACATATATATGATCATTTAATTATCACACCCTGCTTGTGTAACCTCTACAGTGTAAAAGTGATTAGTTCTGATATTTCAGCAGGAGGTTCTAGTCCGTCAGTAAAAAGATCAGGTTGAACAAGTAGTTTGTTTCAAATAATCATTCCATCACCAATACCCAACACCCACACATACACACAAATACACACAACTACTCAATTTATGAATTCTCAACTTATAAATACTCGACTGGTTGTTTCTATTCCTATTATCATCAAATGCCTAAACACGTGTGCAATTGTACACACACACATAAGCTTGTACACACGCAGACACACACCTCAATATGTATAAATTGCTTGTGTGAAGACTCTTTAGAGCTACTCTACCACTATGCTACTAATAATAATCCACCCAATAGTTCTTTTTTTAAATGTTTTTAAAAGTGTGTCATTGAAAAATTGGTCATCATAATCATATTATATCTCTATATGCGGATGATATAATGTTGTTCTTAGATAGCTTTGACACCTCTATTCACCCAGTCATTAAGGAATTTGGTAATGTCAGCAGCTTGTCAGGCTACAAAATTAATTGGACAAAATCTGCACTTACCGTATGTATCTAAATAATATACACACAAACGCTCCTATTCCCACCTATATTCAGACCAAAAGCTCTTTTACATATCTGGGCATTATAATCTATAAAAACATACATCAAATTAACAGAGACAACTTCAACACTATGCTAAGCAAAATAAATCAGACATCCATATATGGAGGAATCTAAAGATGTCTCTTCAAGGTAGAATGAACACAGTTAAAATGAACATATTGCCCTGTCTCAATTTCCATTTCTTTATGCTACCACTCTGCCCCCCTCCAAACTATTTTAAAGACATTCACTCTCTCGCGTAACAAACAAAACAATTAAAAATAATTTTGGGCCCATCATTGCAAACTCTATAGAGGTGTGGAAGAAAGCAGAACGTTGGATGGGCGCTCCTTCTAAATTCTGTCAGAACATACCACTATGGCATAACCCGAGGTTATTATGCGGTAACAAGCCATTTCATCAACCACCTTGGTCACCTCTTGGAGTGGATAGGTAATATATATGACACTTAGGTGATATATTAGGTGATATTAGGTGATATATATGACACTTAGGTGATATATTAGGTGATATTAGGTGATATATATGACACTTAGGTGATATATTAGGTGATATTAGGTGATATATATGACAATTAGGTGATATATTAGGTGATCTTAGGTGATATATATGACACTTAGGTGATATATTAGGTGATATTAGGTGATATATATGACACTTAAGGTCCATACAGGACTTAAGAACATGCTTTTCTCTTCCTGCGGCCTCTTATTTTGTTTACTTTAAACTAAGATCTGCCTTAAAAACGTATGGAGTTCCCTGGAACTCTCCTCTCCCCTCACATCCAATGTTACAATGGAGTGCACCATTACTGGGTAGATTTCTGTCTCTTTAATACATAGTTCACTGATTCAGCACAGGGCCAAGGCTTTACCAATTGAATCCATATGGAACAGGGAGCTGAGGAGTTTGAATATAAACTTAGATTGGGAGAGAATATGGTGCAATTTAAGTATGACTTCTAAGAACCTAGCCAACTAATTCACTTCAAAACCATACACAGAGCCTACAGCACACCCTATAAGAGATTCCAGACGAAATGACAAGTTACTAACTGTCATATATGTAACACTGCTTCATCCGGAACAGTCTTACACATGTTTTGGGATTGTCCAGTTATCTCTAAGTTCTGGTTTCATGTAAACTCAGTTTTAGCGGATATACTTGACATTTTTTATGTTCATAATCCTGGATTTTGTCCCCAAAATGATAATTCTGATATCAATCTAAAGCAAATTCAGTGTAAAATGGGATTCGCAGGGTTTAACTCTGCAAAGAAAACTATTTTGAAAAACTGGTTTACTCCACATACTGTATGTGTATGAAATAATTGTGGATCCATAGCCTTGTCAACATTGTCAAACTTGAACATACAACTGTGCGACTTAATAAGGTGCAACCAGTGACTGTACAAGCTTGGAACTCTTTCTCATCCAAGATAATCTCTTGGGCTAGGGACAACAACAACAACTAGGCAATCTTTGCTGTGATCTACCTGCTGAACATGTTTTTGTTGCTTTATGTACTGCCTTACCAACCTGATATTTTTTCTTCTTTTCCTTTTTTAATTTTCTTTTCCCAATTTAACATGTGATTTTTTTATATGTCTGTAACCCTAAAATGTAACAATGTTGATCACACAAAAGTGTGTCATTGAGCACCTGTAAAAGTGCAGCACAAATACAATGATTCATGATTAGGGTTGTGGTCTTTTTCAGTGTTATTACTACTATATGACCCTTTATTATATGGACTACTGGCCTTAACTACTATTCACAACTCCACACAGCATCTCACAGTGGCCACCACCTCGTAAATTATCCATCGATTAGCCCTGTTTGGTCCGGGCTGCCAAACCCATGATGCATGACACAACATAACATAAACATGCTTGCCATAAATACATGCGTGCGTATGTGTCATACGTCACATGTCACACGTGTGTGACATGTGCTGCATTGCAACACGCACACACACACAGTGCACAAAAACACACGCACACAAAGCAGTGACATGAGCAGGTGAACACTTGACATACCGGTA
>OMLJ01001636.1:11938-22950 GCA_900302595.1 Gadiculus argenteus | reverse complement strand
AAATATAGCAATCCTTCATGACATGTATAACATTGTGTTCTGATCCGATGACCCATGGGTTTGTGTGCGTCGTGTGCCTACAGTCGAAGGAGTCGTCGTCCGTGCTGAGCTGTGACATCTCTGCAGACGATAAGTACATAGTGACGGGGTCAGGGGACAAGAAAGCCACAGTGTACGAAGTCATCTACTAGGACCGGCGTGGGGAACACACGCCACGTCTCCTATGTATATTTCTTATTTTGTATAAAAAAACAAAAAAAATATTTGTACGCAACAAACCAAACCGTGACCCCTTGACCTCTCGACTGAACAGCCAGGGCAGAGCACTTGGAATATTTTGTATGTTTTTTTGATTTGGGGACTTGTTTTGTTGTGGTGAAGATGAGTCCGTCTCGACAGGAGACAGAGGAGCAAGGTGAACGACAGCGAGAGCCATGGCTGGCTCGTGATCCTTCATCTTGTGCTTCCTTGAGAAAAAAAGCTACCTATGTACATTTGCAAAATAGTGATCTCTTTGTGTGATTCGTGACATCAGGCTTTTTTCAGTATTCGGGCCAAGGTTGCTTTTTTGAAATCTTTTCTTTTTTTTTTCCTTCTTGCCTTCTTTGCATAATACCTCACAGTGTTGGTCAACAGCTTTCCCATTTTTGGTGGCGTTTAATCTAATTTATTGAAGTGTATTTATCTATTCAACACACTGGAAGAACATCCTATTGAAAACAACTGTGGATACATCTTTTTTCTCATTCGGCGGAATCTGTTATTTCTGTAATTTTATACAAAACAATGTTTAAGGTTTAAAAGTAAAGGAAAATACCATGCAGAACAAATAATGGTCTGATTTATTTTAGTTGAGAGCGATCCTCCTGTAATCCTTTGTTCATTCATCATAAAATGTGTAGTTTTTTTATGTTGTTGCTGCTTTTTTGAATGAGCGCATGCATGCATAGTTTGCGTGACCACATTTGTGTGTGTGCGATTGTGTGTGTGTGTGTGTCATGTGTGTGTGTGTGTGTGCATGCGTCCACACGCGTGTGTGTCATGCGTGTGTGGGTGTCATGTGTGTGTGTGTGTCTACTGAATGAACTGATAGACCTCCCGTGCCCACTCAGCCCCTTTACATCAGACAGCAAGTCCAAGCTGTATTTTCTATACAGTTAGAACACGTCAGGTTTATTTGCTTATCTTTCTATCACAACAGTTAAAGAGTCAAAGGGGCATCCCAGGCCCATATTTTATGACCCGCCCCCCCCCTCCCCGCCATACCAAAAGCCCAAAAACCCTTGTAAGAACACAGAGGCGGGACAAGTGTTCAGTGACAGTTGATCGACCTGACCTTACCCCATTCACTCTACCTTAACGAATGTGCTGGGTTAATCTTAAACGCTAACGGCCTGAGTTGTGCTGGTTGGACGTCCAGGATCTGGACGTGGCGTCACAGCACAGTGCCTTTCTGCCTCACCAGACTCTGTGTGACTCTGTGTGACTCTGCGCTCATCTATTTCTCATGGTCTTCAGTCTCACACAGGCTCTGCTGGAGGAGTCGACTATTTGAAATGGAGGCAGCTCCTCTCGGGAAAGATGGTTGTCTGCATTCACGTTGTCTTCTGATCACACAAAGCTCTGTGAGTGCATTTCACCCAGAAGCTTGTATTTCTTTGTTTTTCGTAACTAAGCGTGCTAAACAGAGGAGAGCTGCACGGGGGACATGTTCATAGAGCTACTGGTACTGATGTGACTTTCATTCTTAGAAAGAATTGTTGTCAGAACTCAAAGGATGAGTTCCTATTTACTGAGCGAACACCTGTGTGTGACAGTCTTTACAGATTGTTAATTTAGACTTTATTAAGACGGCAGAGTCTTAAGAAAACGGTCTTCATGACAGATGTCACCCATATACAATAGAGGTTTAAATGACTTTCTTTGGGAGATGCAAGGTTGTTTTAATATTCTTAACAAAACATATGTTTTCGTTTCAAAAGACATCAACCGACAGCTGAAACGCTTCTCTTCAGCGCCATAATGGTTGTTTTGTTAAACACACTGTTCAGCACAAATGTTCAAAAGACTAAATGAAGCCTTCATTCTCAGAGCTCGTTATTTCATCATACATCTAGAGGGTAAACATGGAATCATCCTGAGACTTCTCTGATCAGACATTGGAGTGTAATGCGTTGCCCTCTTTGTCTAGTAGATGCGTTTATGGTCTTTATTAATGGGCTCTGTGAACAGATTCATTGTTGAGTGTTTTTTTATTTTCTTTTTAAAGAATCTAGGTATAGCAGGAAATAGAAACGGATCATTTATTTTTCTGAGTCTGAAAAAGGTGCAACAAAGTACCTGGATTGAAACTACAATTATGAATCAAAACCTTATATTTTGGCTGTACTCTCCACACTTTAAAACAGATGTGTATTTAAAGCGAGGCCTCCTTCGTCGTTAAACACAGAGATATTGTCCTTGATAATATTGTCCTTGATATGATCCAACAACTGTAACGAAGGTTTATTCCACTCTGCTTTTTTAAGCAACTTGAAAACTACTATGTGTGATTCTTGGTCTAACATGAGTTATTAAAAACCCAGTGTATGCATTACAGGAAATCAACATCAATACACGTTTATATTGGAAATCTATCGATAAAAAGTTGGTTGTAAATAATCCAAGAATCACATTTGAATGTGACAGTTTAGCTGGTGGACATGAGCTAATATAATGGAGATTATGTTATATATACAGTAATAATGTGAAACGTTTTGTTTGACAAACTCATGATGGTATGAGATAATTACTGTACAAATGTAATAATTCAAGCGTAATGCAAAGAAATTGTTTTTCTTCAATACAAAATGCCTTTGCTCTGTTTTTCTAGTCTGTGGTTGACTTTATTAAATTATTGTGTGCAGTTATATTTCATGCGTAATTTATTTTCTGTAAACGTCATGTTTTCTTTCAAACTAATAATATATAATTTCTTTTGCTCCAACCTGGATTCAAAAAACAAACCAGGAATATATTTTGTGAATGAGTTCAAAATATAAAGAAATAATATGACAAAAATGTAGACTTTTTATGATTGCTTGTTATTATTCATTATTCATCAATGCAATGAATAATTGGGTAATCATGTTGATGGTGAGTTAATGAAGAGGATCTCCTAATGAACTCATCTTGAGTACAGATGCACTGCAATTCACTGGAAGTACGCCTCCTTGTCCCCCTATTCTGTCCTTGTCTCTCCCTGCATGCTGTCTCTACTACACTGAATATAGTGGTTTGCTTTGGCAATGAAGACATGTAAAACCACTCAATCCATAATGGACTTTTTATTTTATTCCACACGCACACGCACACACACGCACACACACAATTTGTGTCTAAATGAGGAAGTGCTCAACGCTCACAAGGGAGATTTTCAATGGTGTCCTTTCGGCGTTTCAGTGCGAGCCAGGGATCAGCACCTCTATAGCGGCTGTCTCTTGGTGGGATTGTGTATACGTTGGAGCGCCCAGGAGTGCTTTTAAGTGATGTGAGTGAGAGGTGCGGAGGAGGAGGCTACACCATTACTGGAAGTGATACTCCTGTTACAGCCCTCGCAGCCACACTTGTGAAGAGCCCAAAGGGGGGAGTATGTGAACGTAGGAATGAGCCATACTTCAACGTTTTTTAATATCACCAGCACTTGGGCATTTCTATCCTGACAAATGTAAAAGTAGAGTTAAACAAACAAGATGAAAGAGTGTTATGCCTTCTGAGTAGATGTGCCACCATTATCATGATGATTTATCAGGGTCCGGTGTGCAACCTTCTCAAATAGTAAAATACTGACAAATAAATAGATTTACAGGAATGCAGCCTTTGCAGTCATCTATTACATTTTTGGGAACACACATGTTTCGTTTTTTTTCACAAACCGGATATCTCTGTTTTTGAAGGCTGTTCAATTTAGTTTTTGCAATTTTCTTTCAAGAATCCCAAATGATTTATTTTTCTTTTCTTGTAGCTGCATATTTTATTAAAAACCATCAGAATGGCTAGTCCATACAACCATCGTTGTGACGTTCAAGTCTCAAAACAACAGCAATCAAAATGTTTGACACAAAGAGGATTTTAAATAATATATTCATATAATACACGATAGTAAATTGTCCAAGAAAAAAGTTGAGCACAAACTGAAATCCTGGATTGTATTTGTATCTGGTAAAATGTGAAGACAAAGGCAACTTGCTATGCAGTAACAAAGTTTTGTTGCTTGAACAATTATTAATGTTCAAGGTTAGAAGCTCATTTCAATAATATGTAAAAAATGTCTTATCAAAGAAACGAATCGCAAAACTATAATACAATGATAATGGCCTAATTCAATTTTATCACGTAATAAAGAGTTATATCTCATAGTATTCAATTAAAATGCCCTGTATAGCATTTTAGATTGTGCGTTGTTATAGCTCCTTGTCAGACTAATGAGGAACTCATTTATAAGGGCCACAAGCCCAGGTTCAAGCAGAAGAGTACTTTTGGTCAGGCTCTTTTAATAAGGTATAAGATTGGGACACACTTCCAGGTTCATCATTTATTCAAGTGGTTATATTTGACTCTCTCTTCCCCTTGGTGGGATATGATAGGACAAATGGTTCAATCCTGTTTTAATGAGGTGGTTCTTCTCGGGATGTGTGCCATGCTGCACGTTGTAAATCGTCTTGTGTGTCATTTTCTGAGGGGATGACCAGCCTAACCACACTCTAAATGTGTATTATATAAGATGGCTTTCCTCAGGAATGTGTGTGTGTGTATGTTAACACAAAACAGGGTTTCTCCATTGTGGCAAGACCAAAGCAATAACTTAAACAATCAATATTGTTTATTTTGAAAAGTACATTTTCTTACAGCTTATTTGTCTTGATATTATGAAAGAGCTACCTCTGGGGACTTTGAGGCCCCTGGGGGCCCAGTTTCCTCACCCAATTATTTACTGGTTGATAATCCAATAATTTAAGACACATGTTTATTGAATATCTGGTAGGGATGCCTGGTTCACAGGCAAATGTTAAACTGAACTCCACCATGAGAAAAAAAAGTTAATTACATTCATTCACAGATTCATTGGTATTAATTAATGGAACCGCATTGCATCATAATTGCCAGATGAAGACCATGCACAAGTGCACAATTCTTCTCCTAAAAATTCTTCTCCTCATTTTTTTTATTCATGTTATCCTCCTAATATTGTGAGCAGCCAGCCCTGTGTCATGGCAGGGCATATCGAAACGCATGGCAACGCAATCAAGATCCACGGCTTAGATGATCACTTGGAGAGGAGAGAGGTTAGAGGAGAGAGGAGAGAGGGGATTGTATATTTCCTAAGAAAACAGTAGCAGCCACGTGAGTGCAGGTCACGGGCATTTCCACGCACGTTGATCGAAAAGGTGGCCTGTGTAGGAGTGGAAAGGGCCCTTCTGAGTAACGGAACAAAAAGCTCTTGTGTAGAAAGCTCTTCAGCCAATCTGCCAGCCACACTCTCACTAGGAATAAAGCACTTCACGGGTCAGGGGTTTTCATCGCTTTTCATTGAAGCTTTTAGGCTCCAATCTCCCCACTTAAAACCATATATATAATAATAATTTATAATTCTGTTTTTTTCTTCCCCTTATTCTTTCTTCTCCGTTTCAAATCTGAATGATGATGATTTCCTAACTGCGTTGAAGATGTAACCGAGAATATGGCAGAATAATTATCATTAATTATCATTTCAGTTGGACAATAGTTTTCAACTTGATCAGGGCTGTTAAATGTCTGATTCAATGTAAAGGGTCCCAATCTAAAATAGGGGCCCTTTATCTGTCTCTCTCAGGGGAAAAAACAAAAGTCTGTGTCTCGCTGTTGTGCTCTTTTGTGCTTTGCCTTCACATTCTAACTTTATAAATTATTTTTTTTTATTCTAAAAACTACAGCTAATCACTTGGTAGCTGAGAACAGTTTGTCTGGGGAACCCACCTGCACAGCTACCCTGGCCATGTCCGCTACACACACTGTCTACTGAACCCCTAATGGGGACGACATCACTTTCAGTATCAGTTTCATCTTATATTAACTATTCTTCTATTAACTATTCTTCTATTAACTTTACTCAAATCAAGTGAGTTCACGTTTCCTATCTATCATGCAAGCTACAGTCACCAAGCATATTCTTGTTTGCAACTGTTTGTTCTGCCTGGCTAAAAGATGCGGTAGGCATAGACTGAAATGTCTTCCAAGGAAAATACTTCAGCTACTCCACATAATAAATCCAATATTTACTATCACTATATATTACAATACAACAACACTTGCATTGTGTAGGACCACATAAGTAACCATTTCCATAATTTCCCATCTTGCATTAAAAATGTAAAATTGAAGTCAGTACATATTCCTGCCACTAGAGGACGATAATAACCCCGTGGCTCCAGTGTGACACCAGAAGAAGAGAGCTGGTGGTAGCAGGTAGGCATGGGCAAAACGGTTCTTCTCCGGGAACCAGTTCTTTCAGTTCCCGTCTCTATAACAAATCGTTCGCTTGATTCGTTCTATATTCGTTCTATTCGTTCTCACGTCTATACATTGACTTTGTATGGAGGCGCGCCGCTCCGCCGCTTTTAATGTGAACGCGGCATTAGGTCTAGGGGGAGACGAAGCTCTGTTCGTTTGTGTCTTTTATTTACGTGACCATATCTTTGTTTAATGTTAAAAATATGTAATAAAAAAACAAACAAAAAAATAGGACTAGAAGAATCAGTTCTATTGTTTTGGGACTCGGTTCTCTTCGGTCACCTTCGGGATTCGTTCGTTCTGACCGAATCGTTCTGAATCGCCCATGCCTAGTAGCAGGGCTAACCTGCTAGCAGAGAGAACACAGTTGCTTGGCAAGTGAACCGCTGGTAACTTTTCCAACATGTTTCTGCAGAAGGTCAGGCCGTGGCTGCTCCGCTGCAGGGGCGTCGGCTCGGCCTCCTCCAGGACTTACTACGGGGACCAGGTAGCGACGCTGGGCTCGGCGCCTGACTCCCAGTCCGCCGACTACCAGGTAACTACGCGTTGGTGCTAAACTCTGCTAATACAAACATTTGTTTTGTATTGACAGCTCACTTGGTGTGTGATACCTTCTGGGATGACTCGAGGACATTATTTGATCCCACAGGTGGACACATGCGTGTTACGAGCAACGAATGTAAAATACACCATTTAACACTTTGAGGACAGACTTTCCTCGGTGAGGTCAAACCTTGAGACATCATGGGGTAAAGGTCTTAGCATCACTAATATGATGCCCTAATATACTGTGCCCCCCACATTTGATTGATTTATATTCAACCAGGTAGGTTAGATGTTTTAGACACAGTGCTTTAGATTGATATATGTTAACAGAATTAATTGCTATAAATGTCAGCCACAATATCTCACTAACGCCAAACACACAAATACACAGAGCACAACACTGGGATATAACTTTAGCCTATGGGTGATACTTTCCTAAGCTATTTATAAAATAAAATGAGTTGAAATAGCGATGCAAGTATATTCGTTATATTGATGCAATACCTAAACATGACACTTGGTGGCGTTATAGTCTTTATTTTTGAGTGTCTAGCCTCAACATAATTCCGTCATCATTGCACAGAAGCTCTGCTATTTATTGAATCGCGGTTTTGCTGAACCCTAGACTTGACCATGCTGGCGGAATCGAGGACCTACTGTGTTATGTGATCTAATAAAGGATCTCTGCATCGTATAAACTGTCAAATATGTCAACATGTCATATATTGAAGGGCACCTTCTGAATACACTCAACCAAAGACCTAGACACTGAGCTGAACCGCTAGAAAGTGAAGCATGATTGACACCTGTCTTCTTGATATGTTACATACTACTATACTTAATAAACCTGCTGGCGTAGAGCCACAGTAAAAAAATAAAGAATTGACGAATGATATCCTTGAGTTATGAGCACATTAAATAAATTATTGTTCTTGCTTCCACAACATGAAGAATGCATGAGAAACCAAATCCAGGCATTACTTTTCTTGACCTAATCGATTAAACATAACTGATGCTATTTATTTATTTAATGTTCAATTGCAAATCTCATATATAGACATTGAGACTTTATATTCGGCTCCTTTGTTAGCCACCTCAGCAGAATGTGTTATTGTAGCAGAAAATTATGGATGCAAACTGTTGTCAACATCATATTATTCTTGAGGTTTTCTTATGAAATCCTTGACTGATCTACATAATGGTAATTTCAGGAAAATTATGAGCGAATGCAAGCTCTCGTTGAAGAACTAAAAACCCGGTCAGAGAAGGTGAAACTTGGTAAGTGTCATGATTCATGAGCAAATTAAGCTGTAGGCCCTACTATGTTATGACGTTAATGTTTAATGTACTGTTCTTGTCAAGCCTCACAGTATGAATGTGGATGTAAATGTAAAAAGGCATGTGGATCTCACCTGAGGTCTGATAATGAACGCAGACTGCTTTGGTTGATTCAGGTGGCGGGGAGAAAGCTAGGAACCTTCACGTATCTCGGGGCAAGCTCCTACCCAGAGAACGCATAGACAGACTTCTGGATCCTGGGTACTACTCTGCTCCAACGGGCACTTTTGCACATTTGGACATAATAAACATCACATTCAATAGTTCCTCCATGACACTGTAGTATCGTATAACCCATGTGTTCTATACAGTGGGGAGAAAAAGTATTTGATACTGCTAAAGTTGACTAAAAAGATCCTTTGGAAATTGGTATTAATACTTTAATTAAACAAATGAGGAAAATTCCAACCTGTATGGCCACCAATTTTCTTTGTGAATTAATAATGTATTGTAAATAAATAAATGTTCTTCATTAAAATACAGGGAGAATAAGTATTTGAACCCCTATGTTACTGATTGGGTTAAATTCCCATCGAGGAAGGTCGATTTGTATTTTTAAAAGCCATTTATTTCATGGATCCAGGATACTATGTATCATGATAAAGTCACCTAGGCCTTTTGGAATTAAAATAGCCCCGCATCATCACATACCCTTCACCATACCCAGAGATTGGCATGGTGTTATTTCAGTTAGCCTATTAGCTGGTTTGATTTCCATTGAGAAATCATTAGGCTAACTACCAGCTATTAGGCTAACTGACAAGAACCATGGCAATCTCTAGGTATGGTGAAGGGTATGTGATGATGTGGGGCTATTTAAATTCCCCACTGTAATATGAATAGCATATAAGTGGATATGTACTGGTTATTATTTAGTATAATACAACATTTCAACATTATGCTTTATATTAAAACTATGTACTGCTTTTCCTTTTGTCAGGACGCCATTTTTGGAGTTCTCCCAGTTTGCAGCATATCAGTTGTACGGCAAAGAAGAGGTCCCAGCCGGGGGTATTATTACTGGAATCGGACGAGTTTCAGGGTAAGAATACCTTGAATATCTTTTTAGACGAGGTCAGATGCGTACGACACCTGGTGGCTCAACCTGCTAGTGTTCTATAACCAGGAAGATAATTTACCTTGTAGTGAGTGACCAAGGTTTGATTTCTACCTGCAATCCTATGCAACATGGCAGTCCTCTGCTTCAGCCCACTGTCCCGTCTATCTCCATGTCGAGTCCAGAAAAGCACAAAGTATGACTGACAACTATTCTATACCTTTTTAACAATCATCTTGATGCCATCTACCCCGTTTTGAGTCTGACTGTCTTAGCCAGTAGCAGCTTCTCGCAACACAACAGAAGCGGAAGCGGTCCAATTAACCCGAGCCACTCTTCAACGAACTGTTGCTCAAGTGTTCTATAGCCAAACAATCACACAGTGAGTCCAGACGATCAATAGTTCTAACAAAGAAGGGCTGAACAACAGTGTGGTCTGAAACCAGTGGAGTGCATCCCACTGTGGTCGAGGCTAAGTTTCAGCACGCCAATCCTGGAGGCGCCCTGCTGTGACCACGGCAGTAGTGTCTGTGAGCTCACCCGTTGGCTTTCACAGAGGGTGTAAATCAATCTTCCATGGAGCATCACGGCTTTGGAAAATATATATAGCGGACAAAATAAACCGCATTTGGCCCTTTGACGGCTGGACTTTAATGTGTCCATCTGTCTTGTCTATGGCCAATATGTATTAACTCTCAATTAAATGGTTTTGTGTTAGACTGAACTTCCAGTTAGTAGGTGGGAGTATAACGGAATAACAGTGTTTCCTGGCCAGCTTGCTCTGCTACTGTTTGAAGGGAGCCAGCGTAGCTCTGCTGGGTGGCGTGCCGTGAGTGGGAGGGGTTTAGGAGCGTCAATGGTACGATTTTTGGGAAACGAAGAGAGAGGATGTTGGCCAGTGTTTGTTATTTGTAGAACACATCCGTTATAGGATGTGATTTAATTGGTGACGTTATTGTAATCGCTATCGATCAGTATTGACTACAGAAATGTCCAGGTTATTCTAAGCTATGAGCTAGTTGAACTGTTCCACATTGCAGTGTTATCTCTCTCTCTCTCTCTCTCTTTCTCTCTCTCTCTCTCTCTCTCTCTCTCTCTCTCTCTCTCTCTCTCTCTCTCTCATATTATATGATACATATTATATCATATATATATATCACTGGAGGATTCTCCAGTGAGGAGAGGGAGGGAGAACGTTATATATTCAAAGGGAATGCCCTTGAATATATAACGTTCGTTTCTCTGGGTAATGGGACATTCGCGCCCCCTATCGCCTATTTACAATTATTTCAGGGAGGAACGTCCTCCCTCAGACTACGCACACAATCATTACTTTCTCCGGTTTTACGAGCGGCCGGTGGAATGAGTGGCGGTCAACGAGAGAGAGGAGGAACGACCTCCTGTGAGCAGGCGGGACTAGCTCAGGAATCTGAATCGCCTATAGGCCAAAAATAAGGAGTACTAGCAGCGCTATGAACCAATAAGCAGGAGCCCTGGCAAAATAATAATTTGGCGGAATATCTGCCCAATCTGGCAACGCTGT
>OMLJ01001633.1:0-10518 GCA_900302595.1 Gadiculus argenteus | reverse complement strand
GTACCGGGCCGCCGTTCATGCACGCGACCATGAGATTTAATGTTCAGAAACAAATTGTCTTTTATCCGTCCTATGTTGAAAACTAGTAGTAGTAGACACATTCTACCTTACTGGTAGCCCTTGGAAAATCATTGTTGGTAAACTAGATTCTCCCTGTTCTCTCCCATTCTGCAGGTTAAATACAAAGAGGTGAAGGCAAGAAACGCACAGTTGCTCAAGATGCTTCAGCAGGGAGAGAGTGAGTTTGAAAATGCATTGTCTCTGCACCAAGAAAGCCCTTGCATGATATGTATCGCAAATTATGGGGAAAAAGAGGAGACTTAAGTGTTTTTTTTCTTCCCTTAGTGAAAGATAAAGCAGAAATACTCCTCCACGTGGATGAGCTGCTGAATATCAAAGAGGAACTGTCCTCACAGGTGTGTGTATCATATGTATGAAGATGTATAACATCATCCGGGTTGCAATCTTAAATGTACTTTGTTACTGGCTATTTTATCAGGGGATAGAGTATATTGGTTTAGTTATTTATGGTTTATTCATATTTTTCGATTTGTTTGGCATTGTATCGTTGTGACTACTGGTAATGAATTCCCCCTCCGGGCCATGTAGTCAATCTTAACTGTTCCAAATGTACGCTGAATAAACGTGGTTATTTTGATTCTTCAGGTAAAACTATTGCATGCAGCCCTTGAACAAGAGAAGTCTAAAGTGAAGGGACTGCAAACGGATCAACCCAAACATCAGGTAGGAACACCTGACGTTTGCATTCTTGTCCATTATAAATATAATCTAAACAGGGTGCAGGATAACGGGTTGGCTTAAGGTGTTCAACTGTCAGCCGAAAGGTGCTGGGTTCGATCCTCCGTCCACACCTGTAGGCAAACTAGAGATGCCAACCCCCTTCCTGCTCCTCAATGACGTCTATCTGAATTCACTGCACATCCAGTGCGGTCACCTGCTAACATGTCGTTGTGTTTGTGTTTGGCAGGGCAACAAGAGGGGCAAGAAAGGCTCCGAGTGTGATCTATGAAGAGCCCAGCACTGATTGTGTCCACTGGGAAAAATACATGAAGAAGACGCTGCTGCTGACGTTTATTTCTCCTATTTGTTTTGAGAGAAAAAAAATGTTTCCCCCACCCCTCTGGGTTGTTAATTTTATTTCTGTCATCAGCAGACTATGCATGCCACTCTAAACACTTCAATCGAGACATTTCATGGCCCCACTCCCCACCTATTGGCATCAACAGCTGTTTTTTTTATTTAAACTTTTTTTTTTTAAACAATGTTCAGTTTGTTAGGATGGTCGTATGTTATCCCGCGCTGCCTTATATCCGCAACATGATGCTACGGCATCTCCATGACATCTCTGGTTTAAACCCTTGGCTTTATGCCAAATTGTTTGTTTTCCTTATCACACTGTGAAGTTAATAAAACTACTTTACAGTGAAGTGGGTGTCTGTGTGTGGGTTAAAGTCACTGAAATTGGGGGTGCCCCGGTAGCTCACCGGGTAGCGCATACCATATAGGCTCAGTCCTGATCGCAGCGACCTGGGTTTGAAGCCTGCCTGGGTCCTTTTCTGCATGTCCTCCCCTCTATCGCCCATTCCTTCCTCTCTATCTCACTTAATAATAAAGCATAAAAATGCACAAATAAATCTTTAAAGTCACTGAAATCTAAATTGCTGTTTTTAAGTAGAATAGTAGGCTACAAGGAAATACAGGCGTGCAAACTTGAAACTGATCTTACCAAGTTCTGTTTTGACAGTTTTGTATCATAAAAAAACCCTGCTGTGAAAATCCTTTGGATTTAGATCCTTTAGATAGCCCAGTGAGTCCGCTGGTCTCCAGCTCCCTCTATCCACTGTCCTGGTCTTCTTGCGAGGAGTATGTTCCGGGTTTAACGTCCTTCCCGGCTTCTGGTTCCTCGGGGATCCATCGTTTGGCACCCCATCCCTCCTCCGGCCTCTGCCTCAGACAGAGGCTGTGCTGCTGGTGCAGTCCATCATGTGCTCCGAGTCAGTGGACTGGTGAGGAGCAGCATCTGCACTGGAGCTGGGACTCTGGATGTGCTCCAGAATCCAGGGATGCTGCATGGCTCCATCCGCAGTCATGCGCTTTGCCGGGTCGTATCTAAATATTGCGGGATAAACCTATTTGCAACCTAAATGCACATTTTTAATTTCCTTTAAAATATTTTTACTGCAAATGGTCTCCACCTGACCATGCCTCTAGTGCTGAAACATCCAAGACTACTTTGTATCTCCTGATAAATACTTGACATTGGATGTTATCAAACATCACTTGGGTCAGAGAGGGGTGCACCTACTGGAGACTGCGCTGGATAAAGTCAATGAAGAGTTTGTCATCCGTATCCAGAACCTCAGACAGATGCCGCCTGGTCTTCTGTCTGCTGTTTCTCTGACCTGCATCAACGTCAGACAAACAAAAAACTGACAGTCATTCTGTAGACTCATTGTGAGGACAAATGGAGGATAGTTTAGTTTCTTCTCATCACAGAGCACATTCTGAAGCGTGCTCTCCTGATCAGCATCCCCTTCGGAGGAAGACCCAGCAGCTTCAACAGAACACGCCCACCAACGCATTAGAATGACAGTAGGGCTATCCTTTATTGGTATTCATTACCTTCATAATTTGGAACTTAGTCCTCACTGGAAATATAGCTTCCCCGGTCTTGAGCTCGGCTAAGATGCAGCCCAGACTCCACATATCAATGGACTTGCTGTAGGCCTTCTCCAGAAGGACTAGGTCAAGGTGTATAATTCAAATATACAGTCAATTCAGAAAGAGTTGCCTTTTAAGATGGCTGGTTTTCTTAGGTAAAAAGCCAGATACTCACTGTTAAGATGTTCCAGACGGGATGCCCCAAAGTCAGACACCTTTATGACCTTGGAGTCCTCTTTTGATACAAGGATGTTCTTCTAAGCGGTAACAGGAGAAGTTTTTAACAATCCAAATAGATAATCTTCTATGGCACATAGGCCTATTAAGAAAAATCCTAATAACCAAAGTTGCATCCCCAAGACATGCAGAATGTGTAACAACATCTAACTAACTATGTCTAGACATGGGGGACTTCACAGATAGAGTAGATGAGGGCTCCTACTGGCTTCAGGTCACAGTGGACGATGCCGTTCCTACTGAGAAACTGGAGGGACTGCAGGAGAGAGATGGCATGGCTCCTCACCTGAGAGGTGCCCATCCCGAAGAGCTCTCTCTCTTTCAACACCTCATACAGGTCCTTTCTGAAATGATCACACGTTAGAAGGATTTATAAAGCTTTGACCTTTCTCTATTCTCTTTATTTGTTGTTATCTGCACTGATATTATTAATTACAAACATATTCTTTGTTGTTGTTGTCTAACTTCCATATGAGTGGGCAAGCATTTATTTTCAAACCCACCCCATCAGGTTAAACGACATCACACACACACACACACACACACGCACACACACACACACTTTGGGATCAATTGGGCCTCAATGCACACACTGTATATGGCTGGGATTCAAGAAAGCTTGTGTCTACAAGCAAAAGAGTGGAATGTTGTGTTTCATAACCTGTTATGTTTGACTTATTTTCAAGATTCTGATTATTAATACCTTTTATTAATAATTGTCTGTAGTTTAGCCGGGGGACCGATCTTCCCAACTCTTATCTCTTATCTCTACCTTTTTGTGTTAATAATACAAATGTGACGATGGAAACAAACCTGCTATTTCTTTTACATGTTAATCTTCCCAAGATTTCCTTTATTTTATATTTTATGCTGAAGTAACAGCTTCTATATCATGGTTGTATAATTAAGTGGTGTTTCACTTTGTCATTTTGATCTCTTTGTTATTATACAGGAAAGCACAGGTAGACATATTTGACACCATCAGTAGCTGTGATGAATTTAAAGACAATCATCTTGGTTGTCAATCATCTGTCCAGACAGACATCTGGACAGATATGTCCAGGTTTACCATATATACTGTCTCTGTGTAGGCACTGTGAACACACTGTATACATGGCTGGGAATCAGGAAAACCTGTGCCTCATCTGGCATAATGTAGATACTGTGGATATGAAGGACGGCACTGGACTAGTTCACCAGGAACACTGACCAGTTCACCAGCTCAGCGGGGGGTCTCTGTCGGGTCTTGGTGGTGGCTGGAAGGGCGACCTTCTTCTGAACAAGAGGCTTGTTCAGGACATACTTCAGCAGGGTGGGCCGGGGGGTATCCATGCTGACTGGCTCCTATTAATTGAAGGCATGGAAGTGTGCTTTGATATTGTGTCTTTATAATATTGAATCTTATTTTCAAGCAAAGGAGTGAAAGGTTGTGTTTCATAACCTAACCTGTTGTGTTTGACTTATTTTAAGATTCTGATTATAAATACGATTCATTAATAATTTTCTGTAGTTTAGCCGGGGGACCGATCTTCCCAACTCTTATCTCTATCTTTCTGTGTTTAAAGGGTTAAATAATACAAATGTGGAAACAAATCTATTTATTTTACATGTTAATCTTCCCAAGATTTTTTTATTTTATTTTATATATTATGCTGAGGTTTCAAGACAGATGGCACATGAGATGGTTTATCATTCTCAAACATAACATCAATGAATTCAACATGTATAAATGTTAGCTGATCAGCTTACAGGGATGGACACGTTGTGGCTTTTAATTGTCAAAATAGAATAATTGCGCTTGTTTCGCATGCTATGTTGTGCTCAGATCATTTTGCCCTGGTGTTTGTTCAGCGTCTCCACCTGGTCACCCGCTTGAGCTTTGAGTCTAGGGAGGAGAGGGCTGGAGGAAACATCCCTCTCAAACTGTGAATCTGTGTCTGCAGTACACATTTTAAACCCTCTGTGTCAATGTTACATACACAAACATTTAAAAAGTTTCTTTCACGTGTACAAATACACACTGCATCCCTTTATGCAAATAAAGTATAAAAACAATTAATTTGTCTTTTTTTTCCTCCCTCTGCAGAAGACTGCAATGCCCTTGGAGACCGCAGCACGCAGCGTGGCGCCTCCTCGGAGAGTCTGTATGTGGACGACGCAGGCTCCTCCCACATGTCCAGTCACAACGGGGAGCTGTGGATCCTGAGCGTCTACAGATAAGGGGAGGGCCCACTGGCAGTGGATGGCCATGACACCCTCTTCGCCGCATCAAAACTGTAGACCCTGAGCTCACTGTCCATGGACCACAGCGTGGCCAAGAGCCTGAACTGTAGCCAGCGGCTCGTCCACAGTGAAGATGCCCAGTCAGCGACTGGGCATCGGGGCGGCCGCAAGGGCCTGCCCTGTGTCTTATGTGGCAAGGTTTTTCCCAACAAATCCAAGATGATCGTCCACATGCATACCCACACCGACAAGAAGTTGTACAGGTGCAACCACTGTTTGAAGTGCTTCAGACGGAAAGGCAACCTGAAGATCCACATGATGATTCACACCAGGGAGAAGCCCTACAGGTGTGACCAATGCATGAAGCACTTCGGACATAGCAACAACCTGATGCGCCACATGAGGACACACACCGGCGAGAAGCCGTACGGGTGTGACCAATGCATAATGCGCTTCCAACATAAAGGCAGCCTGACACTAGCCTGGAGACCAGACTCTCTGACTTCGCAGAGAGTCTGGCCTAGATCCATTGGCAAACGTTTATTTCCTGGTTGGTGGACGCTTATCTGAAATTTGAAATCATTGGATTTCCTTTAAACCAATCACTTACGTTTGGTAATGACGTATGACTCTGGACTGGAGTGTGGAACAGTGTAATCATTTCAAACTCAGTGCGCAACTTAAACGTAATCGCTTTCGGGAACGCCCTTTGTTCGCTGGTTGGTCGGAGGTGCTCTTGCCAGTCTTCCAATGTAAAGGCAACCTGAAGATCCACATGATGACTCACACCGGGGAGAAGCCCTACAAGTGTGACCAATGCACAAAGCGCTTTGACCGGAAAGGCAACCTGTAGATCCACATGAGGACTCACTCCGGTGAGAAAGCCCTACAGGTGCGACCAATGCATGAAGAGCTTCAAACTGAAAGGCAACCTGAAGTCCCACATGAGGACTCACACCGGCGACGGTGAGAAGCCCTACAAGTGCGACCAATGCATGATGTGCTTCAGACAGAGCACCAGGCTGAAGATCCACATGAGGACTCACACCGGCGAGAAGCCCTAAAGGTGCAACCAATGCACAAAGCGCTTCGGACAGAGCACCAAGCCGAAGATCCACATAAGTTCTCATACCGGCGAGAAGCCCTACTGGTAGCTTCGGACAGAACGCCAACCTGAAGACCCACATGAGGACTAACACCTGGAAGCCCTGCATGTGCACATGTTCAGTCCTGTATTTGTTGAAATTACTGCTTTGAGATTATTTTTAATCATGATTACAGATGCTTTCTAACTTGTTTTGCTTTGTTTTTATTGTTAATATTTGATGTCTGTGATGAATAACTTTCATTTAACTTTTATTTTATTTAATTTTAGAGGATGATCATGGGAAGATACAGGCAGCAAAGTTACCAAGCATACATTCAATGAGACGATGGGTGTACATGATTCTTATCAGAAACTTTCACATCGTGGGTTAATACAAAGGAAACAAAGGTAAGGGGATGTGACCACCATGGAGAGTTTAGGGTTGGCCAGAGGAGAGACCAAGTTAAGTTGCAATACACTATGGGGGAAGTGGACATGGCTGCAAGACAGTTAAAGGAATTCTTCTTGGAGTATGATCATATGACACGTCTGATATCATATGACGACGTGGACATGTGACATGTCCACGCTATACGACATGTAAAACTTTTAAAACTCACAGGAGCGACTTTAAACGACTTTAAAAACTCACAGGAGCTCCCTCTGTCTGCATTTCTGTGCATATGGTCTCAAATAATGGCGCGTTCAGAGCGTTCTCAACGTTCTCAAAAGTTCTTGTTTTCTCAAAAGTTCTCGTGAACGACACCTCATGACGCTCAGATGATTCTACTTCCGCTTGGCAACTGGGGCCAGTTTTTAGGCGAGTTTCAGATCATCTGCATTTGAGCGCATGCATGCGCGAGTCTTGAGAACATCTGCCGGAACTAGTCAGAAATACATCAAGTTCCCACCACGTCAAGTCGGACACAGGTGCACTTCTCGTATCTTCAACAAAGAAGATGGCCCACCCAGTGCAGCCAAGGGATTTTGTTTGCCAACTGTAGTTTCATTAAAAACAGTCTGAAGCCCAATTCCCTCATAAAATTTGTACATGATGAGTGACAAAGTGAAAGTTCACAAAGTCTATTTTTAATAAGCATATTTTGGAAGAGGGCACACCATAACTTCAGCGTTGTATGCCTAACAGCAAGTGACTCATTCCGAAGTTAAAATAGAACAATATTTCTTGTCCATAGCCGACATGCGTCTAACCCCTGCTGCAACAATAGACAACACAGCACACATTATAATTGTTAATTCGTGGCCACAACATAATTATTGCGTTCCCACAAATTATTAAACTGGCCACAAAATAATTATCTTGTTCCCTCAAATTATTAAATTGTGGCCACAAATGATTACATTGATTATTAAGTCATGCAAACATATCTTTAAGTAATGCTAACAGATTTTTCCCCCCCAGGTGTCACCAGAGGGGCTCTGTACGACACTGTCATTACCGTTACCTTTATTATTACAAATTGCCTGCAAACCCTGAAAATGACATTTTGACTATTGGCCCTGTCTTGGGTATTTGGCATTTTGTAAATCCGATTGAAATGGAAACCGGACTGGAACCAGAAACAGAAAGGGAGCTGTTTGGTTGTAGTCTTTTCGCTTGGTTCTTCGTCTCAACATAACTGAGCGAAAATACTACAACCAAACGTAAACAGCCCCCCGTTTCCGGTTCCGGTCTGGTTTCCGTTTCAATGGGATTTACAAAATGCCAAATACAACACGACAGAAACTGTATTTCTCTACAATCCTTGATTTGAAACATCAACGAACACCGTTAACCACTCAGTGAGTTGCACATATGAAAACAAACGTTTAGGGTTGTTTTAAGTACAGGTTTGTGCATGCCCATAGCCAGCCATTCTGAAGCAGGCAGGGGCAATTCTAAATTAGCCCAATACCAGAGACAGGACCAATAGTGAACATTTCGGTGTCAACAACTCTATTTCATCCTAGACAAACCAGAAAGGGGTCTCAATGTTTAAAATACTGGAATTGTCCTTTAACGAATAATTCAGTGTTTACTGCCCTCCTGTGGACAAAAGGCATAAATGCATCAGTCAGTGAGTTCTTTTTTCTTTCATTTATTTGTTTTGTATCTGTTTATTCTTATTTTTATTTTATTGTTTTTTTTATATTTTTTTATTTTATGATATTCCTTAATATTCCTAAATATCCCCTCGGAAATAACGGGGGTGTCAGCCAGAGATGACTACTGAAAAGGCAAAACTAACCTGAAACATAGTTTCCTGTTAATCTCCATAAAGTGGCCACATGACCAGATACATGGCCTCATTTACTTGGCCAAGTATTTTATTCTGGTCACTATCGTTGATCGCTTTCATGAACACTTTGCTTCTAAGCGGTTTACAGGAGGAGTCCGTAAATCTGCGCGCTTTACGCGTTTCCCGCCAGGCCTCAGGTAGGCCCCGCCCCCTAGCAGTTCAAAGACGGAGTTGGATTGAGCAGAGCACGGAGCGCAGAGACGCGTCACCATGGCACCCCTCGGACTCAAAGCACTTGTTTGTGACAGTAAGTGCGAAAATGTTTAACTTACTCAAGGTTAATTTGATCCTACCTAATAAATCTGAACACTAAGGCCTACGTTACTCTTTTAAATGCTGTTGAATGCTGCTGATGACTGTTTGATCATCAGCTTCTTCCCAAAAGATTGCGCAAAAGGCGCGCATCAACCCTCCACCTACTTAACGGTCGCTCCTACCAAATTGCTTTTTTGGAAATAATCATCGAATAGTTTCGATCAATTCACATTTGAGCCTTTATTCTCTTCATAATACAGGTAGTTTTGTGTCAGAGAGCGGAGTCCTGGTTCTGCGTAAATCCTTACGCGCTAATCTGTCTGAGGATTAAAGTAGTTCCTCTTGTGAGACAGCGCTGTTAGCCTACTCTATGGAGTCGACCGGACTACTAAACATCAACGACTGACTGACAGGCTGCTTGTTATATTTCTGAGGATAGTCCTGTTGTTCAACATTGGCACGAACCGTTATTGCGCATCGGAACGGTTGTTGGCACCAGGCGCTATAGTGTGTGATGTCTCCAGCTTGTGGTCTGTTGTCATTGTCACGCACACTGTAAACATTCCGTGGATGACCACCAGGCTAAACCCCCAGCCCACACAATGTCCTATATATGGCGGCCAGATGGTGATGTTGATCAGATGGTGATGATGATCACTTGCCAGATCTTGTTTAAACTCGAGTGCCCTATATGTGTTCTAGGTTAAATGGTATCTGTTCATGTATAGATCGAACAAATCGATCACAATTTGGTTTGTGCCATTTTACAATAGGCCTACTCCTCCAAAGTGATGGTGATGCTAGTTGTGGTGTAAATTATGATGTTGATGCTGTCAGTGGTGGTGTAACACAAAAAAAGTAACAACGTCACTGTGAAGTTATTTGACATCTCGCAATTAATGTCTAGTATTCAAAATGATTCCAGTTTGTGTGGTGCACGTCTGTCTCCTGTCTCCTGAAGCACCAGCCTGGCTGGATGTAGCTATGTCCCCGGCGGGGGCATTGTCTCTGTCCTGTCCTGTCTTTGTCCAGCTCTCACCTAATCCTCTAGTAATGAGATCCACAGAACCATTCACTGTTCCATGATGGAACCCCATGGCTTGTCGTTTATCCATTTTTATTATCTATATATGTATAATTATATTATATATTTAGTATCTATTGAATACACTGATTTCAGAAACGTGTCATAAGGGCCTGGGCATCTTTCTCAAAGTAGATGCTACTGGTATGTGGACATTGGGGATCAAACCCAGTACGATCGGCTTGGAGTCAAACTCTATCCCGCTATCCTGCCTCCATATGCTTTTCTTGCTGTATTCAGTGTGTAACCGAAAAAGTAAATGCGTTTAAGTGTATAGTTTGGTAAGGGCTGTTATTTCTATCTACATGTGGCTTCAGTGCGCAACATGGCACAATGTTTTTTATGCTAGGCACACAAGTCTGAGCCTATGCTGGCCACGTGTGACCTGCTGGGTGTTATGTGATGTATGTGGATGTATGTGGGTGCTAGTGTGTGTGTGTGTGTGTGTGTGTGTGCGTGCGTGCATGCGTGTGTGCGTGCGTGCGTGCCTGCGTGCGTGCGTGCGTGTATGGTTCTATGTATGTTAGTATGTGATCAGATATGTGTGTGATGTAGTTGTCTGTGTTTGTATTAGTTAGTATGTGATCAGATATTCAGATATTTGTTTTTGATGGGTTGTGTTAGTATGTGTGTGTTAGTATGTGTGCGGC
>OMLJ01001606.1:0-10521 GCA_900302595.1 Gadiculus argenteus | reverse complement strand
TTCCCCACATCCCAGTGGGAATCGAACCAACCTCCTTACCTGAATAGCAACCGTATTCCTGTCACCAGCCAGCCACCAGCCAAGCGAGACAGAGCCAAATCAAAATGAATGTGCGTTAAGGCCTGCCCCGGACCCTGGAAACATAAGTCTTATCCAAGGTTGACGTTGAAAGATGCACACTGTCTGGTGTCCTTTGCAACGGGGTGTGACCTAACCGGGAGAGACGGTGTTGTTGACAGTGTTTTTTTTTCGTTCGGTGCCGCGGCGACCCTATAAAGTCGCCTCCCACGGTTACTGCGCTTTAATCGCTCACACGCGAGAGAAAGAGTCGAGAGGAGAGTGGTAGTGGTAGAGTGGTAATGTGTACTTTAGTGTCTTTGGGGAGAGGATTGAGGAGGCCGCTGGTTACCGAATCACTAGCATTTATTTTACTAGCCTGCTATATTTATTTAATACATTTGATAATAATTTTTAGGCCCTCATCTTTGTCGATGGGGGGGTAGGTGCAAGCGAGAGTTGTCTCTTGTCATTTTCCGTTACTTTCGGTTTCGGTCACTTTAGGTTTCACTTTCACTTTTCGGATTCACGCGACCGCATTCCTTTCAATCAATCAATTTGTGGCGCTAGGTTTTTATAGACAATGGTCTATGTGTGGGAAACACTGTTAGAAGCTTCTGGCTCGGTGTTCCAACCAAGATGTGTCTTGCTTTCCATATGCAACTCCACGTAGTGACAGTATACATATAGTTACAGCTTACCCTCCCAACTGTTATACAACAAGATAGGCATGAGAGTAATGAACATCCAAGCAAGTACCTTTATGCTTTGATCTTACACCCTAACCCTCACCCTGGTTTAGATGTTCTAACACAGAAGGGTCTTGCTTTCCGAATGTAACTACACGTAGTGACAGTACATTATGTATATAGCAACAGCTTACACTTCCAACTGTTGTACAACGTGATACGTATATGAGATTACACCACGTGCGAGATATCGAGTGCAAATATGGGTTTTTAGAGTGCAAATATAGGACGGTATTACACGGGTCAACCACTGATTGCACAGCTGTGTCAGCACATGGTCAAACGACAGTTAAACGCAGCAGAATAAATGTTGGCAAAACTCATTCTTTCCTTGGTTTATTTGTCGTATAATAAATCATTTATTACACAGTTAGTCGTTTAGTACTGCAGTATATTTTTACTCGTCTTTGTATTTTGACTCGACAAAATACGTCAGACTCAGAAAAAATATCCAGCCGTACTGAATGACTACCTGTGTAATAACCTATATGTAATCAACATCCAAGCAAGTACCTTTTGTTTTGCTCTTGAATCTCACAAAGCACAGAACCAAACGGCGTCCGTTTCATATAACGTGACTGTAGAGCCCCTCCCCCAATGAGGCAAGGAAATGAAACAAAGAAAATGGAGGAAAAACCGGAAAGAATGAATCGATTAGGGGTGCAGGAGAGAGTGCTGGAGAAGTAGACTCGGGATTCGATTTCCAGTTAAAATGCCGGTACACCCTGAGAAAATTGGGTTTTGCGGAAAGTGAATAACCTTGTGCTCGGGGGCCGGGCCGACCCTCAGAAGCAGACACTGGGAGAGACCCTCTACTGCGGGGGTCAGGCCGCGGACCATCTCCTTGAACCAAAAGATGTCATTGTCGTAGTTTTTGAAGGACAAACACTTGAAGAGAAGAGAACAACCTTCCTCATTCTGCTGCTGAAAAATAGCGATTCTAGAAATAAAACCTGTCACATAAGAGCTTAAATTAAATTAGAGAGAGTGTTAACATGTTTTCCATGATATAAAGTATATAACTAACAATAACAACAATATATAACAAATGATATAATGATCTATTTCATTTTTATCAAGCTTTACTCAAAACCCAAAGACACGAGGATCTATCAGACGAATACAAGTCAACAAAATTATTATATTAAAATAAAATGTATTATTATATGAAATATTACAATTATTATAAAAGCAGACATCAAAAGTCGGATTACAACATCAATAAATGTTACGTCCAATGTTACGATCCCTATGAACCCTATGAACGCTGTAAACCCCGACACCCGGGTTTGATACCTAGTCAGTCTAGTATGGCTGCAGCCAGCCAGTGAATTACTATGACAACAACAACAACAGCAGCTCCGCCATCACCTCCACCAACTCACTCCTCCTCCAATCCCCTCCCTCCTCCTCCAATCCCCTCCCTCCTCCTCCAATCCTCTCCCTTTCCTGCAATGTTTTACCTTCAACGGTAACCCTGAAGACAACGATGGGCCAGTCTCCCCTCCTCTCCCCCCTTCTCCCCAGGTGGTTTTCTGGAGATAAAGGGCGCGGCCCCCTCTTAACCCCCCCCTCCACCCCATCTCCATCACCACCCCCACACCTATGTCAAGGACATATGCATCTATCTATTTAGCACGACCCCCTCTCACTATGGCCAGTCGGTCTCTTAAAGGGGAGGGCTGCAATCGTCCCGGTCTGTCTGACCAGAGGACCTACCCCTCACAAGGGCCCCAGCAGAGACCCTCGGCACCGGACCCGGGGCCACTCACACTTTTTCTTTCTATGGATGTTGAATTTCTTCGTTCGTCGACAGTTTGTTTTACATAATAGTCGACCTGTTTTAGTATTGTGGTTCTCTCTAGCGCAGGGGCATGGCATTGACGCAGGTGAGGGTTATATTCCCACTCTGGCCACGTCCATAGTGCTCTTACAGTATCGTGTGAATTTTGAGCAAACCTTTCCACATTTTACGTGGTCATTTTGTGTATTACGCAATTCATGTATGCACCTAATGTATGTGATATTTTGCTTAGTTTTAACAATTTGCACCTAATGTATGTGAGTTTTTCTTTAGTAATTTGTGTAGCACCTGCAGTAGTTGGCTATCACTGCTGTACTCAGGGAATAGGTTGTTCTACGAACTTCTTCACTGTACTGATAGCGATGTATTGTGACACTTCCTCTGACAAATGTACTTATTGTAAGTCGCTTTGGATAAAAGAGTCTGCTAAATGCCCTAAATGTAAATGTAAATGTATGGAAGTTCCTATGATAATGCAATGGTCATGTATAACAAGTAATAGTAATAGTTAGGACCAACCGAGCAAAAAACTCAATTCCCATGGCAATAACCCAATTAAATAAGTTGGGGGGAGGGGTATGACATGGGGAATACTTGCAGTACTGTGCAGTAGTTTCATTTATTTATGACATTAGGCCTTGTAGGGAAGTGCAATATACTCCATTTTACTGTACTTTATTTATTGATGTGTGCATGTGTTTAATAGTGCTGTAGATGTCTGGTTCAATATCCGTGTTGTGGATTACGTCAATATGCCTGTACTGTACAACAAATTGCCTCTCAGGGACATTTTGGAAATCTGCCCCTTATTATCACAATCCGTCACACATCTAGGTGGACACACCCACCTGTGATGTCATAAGGGGCAGATTTCCAAAACGGCTTGTAACGGCTAATCACACCACACCTGGTGACCTGTCATGGGACCTTTAAGACCATCAGTAACGGAACGGTTGGATAGGTTGGAACCTGTGAACCAGGGACCTCATGGGTAGCATTGCTTAGCACTGATGCCAAACACTATTACTGCACCACACAACTGACACCTTTAGCCATCTTAAAGGGGTACTTCACTGATTTGCATTAAGCTTTGTATAAATAGAAACCCAGTAGTATTTTTAAATTATCGTGCATCCCTCCCTCATTTTTCCCTGAGAAGGGAAAGCTCTGCATTTCTTTGATGCAAAATTACAAATTTTGGTTCGCCAATGATGGAATATGACCAACTTTCCCTTCTCAGGGAAAAACGAGGGAGGGATGCACGATCATTCAAAAATACTACTGGATTTCTATTTATACAAAGCTTAATGCAAATCGGTGAAGTACCCCTTTAAGACACCAAGCCTACGTCATTGTGACACAGAGATGTAGCCGTTTAAATACCACTAATATGTTTAATCTGTTTAAGCACCGCAATGGTAGAACGAGCGCCCTGCTGACGTCATCACCAGATCTGACTCAAGACTCAGTTGACTCTGCAGAGCCTCCCCCCTTAACCCCCACCGCCCCTCTCCGCCCTTGCTCTCCTAAAACACACTTATTGTATGTTGTACGTCCCGGCACTTAAGAATAGTGCTTAGCATCGTGTAGCATCTTATCCTAGCTATCTTTGTTGTATACGGGGAATGGGTTAAGATAGTGATTGGTAGTACTTGGCAATTGATTCTATGAACATCCTTACTGTACCGATAGCAATATATTGTTGTTTCTCTTTCTTATGACAAATGGACCTATTGTTAGTCGCTTTGGATGAAAGCATCTGCTAAATTCCCTAAATGTAAATGTAAATGTATATTTAATGCATACATATTTAACATAAAATGGTAAATCTCCACCTTCTTTGGTCTTATTTATATGATAGTTCCACAGGCACCTGGTAGATCTGTGCACAGTTTGCACAACCTAGGGCTGAGAATCAGTTGATGCGTGGGCGTTTAGTAAAGTTGTGTCGTTGCATTAGAGATACTTGTAAAACAACTTGTTTTAAGTTCTTAAAGCATGTCTATACTGTATATCAAACTTTTGCTTGGTGGTGTTTTGAGCGTTCAACTGAGACTTGCAGGGAGAGCTGCCTGGACGTCTCCATCGAGGGCTGAAAACACCATCAAGACAAACTTTTGACCGAGCAGTTTCTGAAAAGAAGTGAAAAGAAATACTACCAACGGGTTCCTACCAATTTTGTTGAACCCCTGATACAAAAGCAGTAAGAAAAATCCAATAAAAACTAGAAAATAGTATATGGAGTTATACAATATTTGTATGTGTCACATCGAATGAAGAAATCAAACCTCCAATAAATAAAAGAGGCTGTTGTTGAGAGGCTAATGCTGCCAGTCAGGTTCCTGTTATCCCTGTCAAACTTGATGTGTGTAAAGGTTTATTTTTTAAGGAAATAATGATACATATGCTTGACAGGTGTGCTGGCACGGTATGAATCAGTGATGACTTGTTTTGCAGCCAACCATAATGCCAATGCTACGCCAATTAGGGTGTCTCAAGGAATTGCTTTGAGTTGCAGTTAGTGGAATTAGTACAAAGGAGTTTTCATGAAAAGGGATAGAAAGAAAAATATCCTCTTCAGATGAATCCTCCGGAATCTTCCACAAGTGGCAGTGAACAGTGAGTACGCCGAGAGAGAAAGAGCTAAGCGTAACCGTATCATTGTACTGGTTAATGAAACAAGAAAATAAAAAGACAGTAGATATGTCTCGAGGTAGGACTTTTTTCATCTAAAAAGAAATAATGAATCTACAGTGAAATGTTATGTCATTGTTGCATTCGCTATCAGAAAACAATTCCAAGAACCTAAGGTTGAGCATACATTCCGAACACGAGTTTGACAATCGTTAATTAGCTAATTATAACGATATGGATGCAACACAGCGCTGTACTTTTCGGCATCAAAGACTTTGGGCTAGAACTACAACAACTAGACATATTGTGGTGCCAGTGGTTAACGTACGAACGGAGCAAAAGAGGGAGGAAGAGCCAGTCACCACAGTGGAGTCGCCTACTGCCGCATGTAATTAGAGGAGGAAAACAATGACTTGAAGAAACGGCGCGAGGAAACGACAATCCTGTGTCTGTCGAACGAAGAGAATGTGAACAGCGCAGCCAACAGTCAACGCCTGAAATTCATTAGGGTGTCAGTGGGGGTACAAAGCAGTGACAGGTGTTTATGCAAATCAAGCCTGAATGGATTCATCTCCCTAATGGGAGGAATACAAAAAAAAACAAAAAAAACAGTTGTCAGTATAATGTGACGCGTGCGGGTGACAATGATCTGGGCTCCTTGTAAACTCACGATTCTAATATACTAGAATCAGGGATGGGTCGGTAGGAGGGCTAGCTAGTCGTCTTGCTGACGGTAAACGCTGCGATGGGCATTGTGCTTTTAAACCTTAATAGACATCCCTGGCCGTCTTTTTCATTCCCGGCCGCGAAGCATAATAAACGTCGCAATGCATTCATTGACACGGCGACTCGCTTTCAGCGAAGTCCTTCGCTTCACATTGATTTCATACTCATTCCTCTTTTTTTTTCCACGGCAGAGCAAAAGCGCTACAAATGGCTTCTTGTGTTGAAGGTCCCGTGTCCTGTGAGAGGGTACTCACGGTGGTGATAAACGCAGTGGAGCTGAATACTCGTAGGATAATTTGCGGGAGCGAACAAAAGGGAAAGGGAGGCGGGCGGTAAAAGCACCGGACTAACAGCTCTGGGTTAGCGGTGAAGGAATGTCTGTCACTTGTGAGAATCTTGTGTCTCCATCCCTTCCCTCTGTCTGAAGCCACTATTCCCCGTCCTTGTTATTCCCCTCATTACAATGAGTCACTTGTTCACCTGTGCGGACAGCATGGTATTCCTCTCCACTTCTCTCGTCCTTCACTTTTCCTACAATTCCCTCGCCCCGCTCACATTCTCGCTGAATCTCATTCAATGTCGTTCATTTTCCTATCCTATGAGACGGTGAGTAACGTTGACTCGACGTGAGCTTCGGATACAAAACCCGGTCGCGGGGAGAAATAGCAGAAACGTAGATATTTGTACGTCTCTGCATACTGCAAATACTTTGAATCTCAATGTTTCCGGCTTGCAGTGCTTTTGATGGTTGTGGTGTTATATAAAATGGAAGTAGGCTATTTTCTGGTTAGGAAATAGCCTCATTTCATATTTATTTTGACAGGCAATATTACAAACAACTCACCCAGTTCTCGTTTAAACGCACAATCTATGCCTACAATTATTTTCTTTTAGTTTGATAGCCCAGACTTGTATGGTGACACAGCTGAAAACCTATCCATAGCAAAACACCAAGCTCATGGTTTTCAACAAGCCAAGTTTATTTGACACAATTAATTAATTAATCTCATTCATGACATTAATCTCACTCCTCTCAACGCTGTGGAACGCTCCGCTCACTTGCATGGGCTTTCCCGACTTCCGGTGGTGAATTATTGTTCGATAATGACCGTTGCTAAGCATATAATGACCGCTGTCAAGGAAAGTGGATTTTTTTGCCTCTGATTCACGTCTCTTGCGTCACTCCACAAGTAGTCCGGTAACTTATCAACCCCAGCGTACTCGGTTGCTAAGCGACGTCAACGTCTTTGGCAAACTATTTCTTTGCGGATCAACACTACAATACGAATGGTAACAAATACGTTGTAAAAAAAAAGAATTTCGGCCGGGGATTTCACCCGGAAGTGGAAGGAGACGACATAATAAATATGCATTTGTGTACAGTGATGGTACATGTGTACAGACTTGTTGGAAGGGCTACAGCGCCACCTAGCATATCGGAGTCAGCCAGGTCTCCGACCATTATTCAAATCTGATCCGATGCATGTATACTCAGACAAGTGACAGCCCCCCCGTCGAGCGGCAACACCGTTATATGGCTTAATCTGATCCGATCTGGTCCGACCATGTAACCACAGTCAGTATGTATTGACCAGATCTGCTGTTCCCCCTCTCACCACTCAGCCAATAGCAATAGAGAACCAGATAAACATCATTTCCTTCATGAAGAAGGCATGTGGAATATTTTTTAAATATCTATTCTATCATACTATTGAGGTAATAGTATTGAGACAGAATAGAGACTGAATAGTCTAGTATGCTCGTAAATGTTTCCAAAGTAGGCTACCTGGAAAAATAAACACTTTATTTACATTTCTCCATGAACAATTAGTGGGCTAGTATTTAATTAGCCTTTTATCATGCGTAGACAAGCAGCAACCAAAACGTTTTTTCTGTGTAGCTAGTGTAATTGAATATTTTCCACAGAGAGGTCCTCAGCTCTATCTTATCTATCTCTCCTTCCCTGTGTGTGTGTGTGTGTGTGTGTGTGTGTGTGTGTGTGTGTGTGTGTGTGTGTGTGTGTGTGTGTGTGTGTGTGTGTGTGTGCGTGCGTGCGTGTGTGTGTGTGTTACCCTAGTGTGTGAATGTTCCCCTAGGCCTTGTTACCGCAGCCCTGCAGTGACGGCGAGCACAGCCTACATGGTCGTAAATTGGTGCCACTGCCCAGTGGTGGTGGTTTCTTTCAGTGAAAGAGGGCATCGAAGTCTTCCGGAATTAGCCGATAAGAAGGCCGATAACTTATCCAATCTGTAGGTGACCTTAGGGTCAAGGACACTTGGGAGGGAGCTAGAGACCTGTCGTCTCTTTTATATGAAAGGGGGGGCCTTCAGGGCATACGCCGTTATTAATTTGGGGGCTCTTCTCTGACAGGAAATTACAAAAAAGAAGTGCTCCAAATGCTCCGTCTCGTGACACCTCAGCCCCGTTTGCAAGATTTTTGGGTGAAATTCTTCCTAGACAACTCTTCTAGGCAAGTCCTCTCACTCGCGGCCATATTGGCAACACCTTTCAGGCAGCTATTTGGTCTTAACAAGACCAGGGCCCTCTCTAAATGACCAGGGAGAGAGCTGTATCTCCATTTCCCGAGGTCTAAGTGGCATAAAAAACACATGCTTGAAATCACGATGAAAAACAGACTAAAATCGGTGAAAGGGTTTGGTGGTTTTGTATCAAATTAACGCTTTAAAAGCCCCTTTTTCTTACATGTAATCTTGGACTGCGCATGCGCAATGCTTCATGACAGTTTTAATTTACGGCATAACAACACCAACACGTACAGCAAGTCATCGTACAGCAAGTCAGTACGTCATCGCTCACCGTCAGCTGTCCCAGATCATGCCGCAATTTTGGATAAAGCGAGAGATGAAAAACGTAACGTTAACCTGGCCTGTCTCTGAGTCGGTATTGACACCAGCTGCTGGTTCTTCCCTCCTGGTTGAAAATCAATTCCAAGTGTCGCAAAAAGCGTGACCGCGTCACCTGCAACATGATTGGAACAACGGCACCGGAAGAGGCGGGACATGTGCACACAACGGCCATCTTGGCGTTACGAAGTCTCCCCATGCATTTCAATGGCCGATTTTTGTCAGTGATGTGTCTCCTCCTTCTATAGTGTCTCTGGTGAGCATCACAACAAAAATGACGATGAGCGAAATGCACAACGACATACAGCTCCATTTGACCCCAAACTTGCCAACATGCCAGCTGTATTTACACACCTAAAGGACTGATTACCGTTCCCATCCCTCCGGAAACGCAACCGGGGAGCCGCCCGCCAGCTGACTAATTGTTCAATTGAAAAGTGGTGATTCAGAGTACTCTGGGAAGTCCACTCGGAAGATGCTTGCTTGCTTCTCCCTGCCTACTCAAACACTCTGCTGTGATTAATAATTTAGACGATTCCGACAATTTTGTATTTATATTAAGAAAACATTATGGTGGGATGCTCTTTCGTGTTGTCGTCAACATATATTTAATTGTGAACATATGAAATTATACTTGAAGTATAATTTCCGATTAAATGTACTTTGGTAGCGCTGTTGGGGGGAGGATGAACACTGAGGAAAGGTTGCGGGTTCGATCCCCGATATCTATCGTTTACCTGTAGGCCTTGGAGAGTATGACTCCCTGCCTCCAGCCTGATCTTAAATTAAACAGTACCACGACAAATAGTAAATAATCCACCAACTTCCAAACATTTTCTGTGGGGTTTTTTTGCAGACAGATACAGCCTTCACCTCAAATTATCCTGCTGTTTTGCACGACGACGTCAATTAACACATCGTCTGAGAAATATTCAGATCTATTTTTGCCACACTCATGAGGGAGCAGCAACACGCAGACAGTGACTTACATCTCATGAAGGAGTCGTCTACTTTGATCATTTACCAACGAGTCATGGCATGACGAAATCTCAAAAAGGTGGACAGACGAGCGGGCGCACAAGTGTTTGTGTGTGTTAATATGAAACACGCGTGTGTGTTAACACAACGCGATATCACGCCATATCGTGCTCATGCGCAGAAACGTTATTCATCTATGAATCGTGTCCCAGAGCACGATTTTCAGACTTTTTTTGTGCTACACAGAACATGTAAACCAATGCATTTTGAATAGGGTTACGGTTAGGGTTAGGGTTAGGATTAGGGTTAGGGTTAGAGTTACGTCAGAAACGCAATGCATTGCTTTACTTTGCGTTCTGTGCAGCACGAAAAAGGCTGAGAAACGCTCCCATTCATTTACATTTCGTTCTGTGTAGCACGAAAAAAGTCTAACTATCGTGCTCTAGGACACGATTCTATAGATTAATAACGTTTGTGCGCGTGAGCACGATATGGCGTGAGACTGGGCTGGGCTATCCCCTATGAACCTCAGCTGCACCCATACGGCTTTGCTAATGTCATGTTTGACTGTGCACCATTAGCTTTATGTTTTTATAAAGAAATGCAACTCTGTGAGCACCTCTTTGATTAAATCCAATAAAATCTAATCAGACTTGAAATAGCTTGTGTTTTCCAATGATTAATTTCACTAATGTAATCAAAATTGAAC
>OMLJ01001592.1:10526-30898 GCA_900302595.1 Gadiculus argenteus | reverse complement strand
GCCATCGCTGATTTTCAGTAGACTGCCTACAGCAGTCTACTGAAGCGCACGCATCTACTGCCTGTAGTGTGCACAGGAGAGAGAGAGAGAGAGAGAGAGAGAGAGAGAGAGAGAGAGAGTGTCTTCAAAATGGACGCTCCACATACACACACACACACACACATAGGCACACACCCGCCCACACTGTCTTAGAGCACAGCCAGGGAGGGAATCTGATCTGCACTGTGTCAAGGCTGTGGAACAGGATCCTCCATATTTGATAAAAGACCCAGCAGCCACTGTGGTCCATATGGGTTGTAGGGCAGCGAGGGACTTGGATATTTCAGGGAGGTTTTAGCGTTTACTGAGGAGCAGTCCTCTCTGCATTGCAGCATTGTGGCTGAGGAGAGAGTGGGGAGTAGAGAGCCTGTGTGGCACACTGAGCCCGTCGCCCAATCAGGTACCTCCGTGTGGTGCTCAAACCAATCGGCAGCTCAGAGCTGAGGTTAAAGATTGACAATCGCAGCAGAGAGCAGCAAGGAGAGAAGGCCCCTCTGGGAAACCAGGACCTAACGTTTGCCTCATTCTTCAACGGCCTGAATAATCATAACTGCTAATAATACTGCTAGTAACAATAAGAGAGACTAATGACACAGGCTGAAGAATCTGTGTGTGAGTAAAGATTTAAAAGGTAGGCTGTTATTTCCTACGTTTAACTATGGATGCTGATGTCACTTGTGGGTGTGGAGATTTAAATTTAATTTGCCTATGATTCATTAAGTGTGTATTTGAATGGGTTTTCTTCCCTGGTGAAGGGACTGTTGATGTTGTTGTCATTTTGTCTTATTCTATTACCCTGGCGTTAATCACATGACATGTTGCTGAGGAAGATGTTTTGGCACACGCAGGACAGAAGGGTCTATGGGTGAAGAGGAGGCCGTAAAAACAGTTCCCTGCTCTCCCTGTTTGTCTCTGCAGAGCTAATATTCCACACGCCTATCATTTTCTCTCCTCAGTGATGGAGGGATGAGAGGAGAAGGAGGAGGAAGAGGAGGGAACGAAAGGCAGACAAACAAACAGGCAGCGCAGCTTCCAATCTGCTGCTCTTTGTGTTTTTTTCCACCGTTAAGTGCATGGATGACTTTCTCAATCTGCACATTCAAACCTAGGGGATCTATCTTGACTTCCCTCAATTCCAAAGCCATACGTGGAAAGAGGAAGGAGCAGTGGGAGTCAGGGAAAAGGGCTTCAACGGTAACAGGATCAACACTACAGTACCTGGAAACCTAGGCGATCCATGTCGAGCTGATGCAGGGCAATATCTTTGTGGAAGGTTACGCCAAACATTTCCTGGAACTGCACATTGTGGCGTTCCGGGCTGTGAATGTGTAATAGAATACGAGATATGACTGCGGCTTGATCACATGACTATGAGGAGTCTGTTGTTCTCCTATGGGCATTGTTTTTGTTTTTGCCTTAAATTGGCCACACACGGTGAAAGGGTGTATCATATGTATCGCCTCTTACATTGGCAGGACAAATGGGTTTGTGGAACAAACACATGGTCAGAGAGGAATGTGTATTTCCAATACACTGGTAATGTGGTTATATACATTTTATGACTAGCTCTCAAAATACTTTTGGTGATTGGATATTAATGGGTGTTCTTTTATTTGTAGCTTTCTACAAAATGATAAACCTAAATGTAAACACTTTATAGAGGTCTACTAGACACAATGATGGATGTATTATCCATCTTTGGGTGAAGAGTGGTAGCAGTCAGACAAACTGATTTGGTAGATTAGGCTTCTGACCTTTGACCTTAGCACTAGCCTTCTGAACAAATACTGTATATATATATTTGTTTTAATTTAATATATTTTTTACATAACATACTATAGTGTTTATTATATTCGTATAATTACCACAATAACTATAATCACTGTATTTCAATTGTATTAGTATTGTCATTTCTCATATTTAGTCCTAAGCCTAACGTGACAAAAGCTCTATAATAAGTCCTAGTGGCGGATGAAGGTTTAACGATGCCTCTCTCTTCTCTCTCCTCTCTTCCTCTTGTGTGCCAGTGTGTCTGAGGAGGAGGAGGAGGGGAAGAATGAGACAGACACTGTAGAGGGAATGGAGATATCAACACGATCCAAAGGTAAGAGGACACCGTGTACGTAGGACTGTTTTTAGAGTGCACAGTGGGGCTATTTTTGTACATGACGACATGGGGGAGACGTTGCCGTGATGTCGAGCGACAGTGTGCCTCGGTTCTGGCTTCATGGCAGCATGGGCTATGTGTTGTGTCTTGTGTGTGTGCTTGTGTGTGTGTGTGTGCCTGCAGCAAAAGAAAGATGGAGGATCCGGCTTTCACTGTGCTTGTTTTTGCATTTTGCTTTGTTTATATATATACCCATATATATTGCCTCTGTTGCCATGGTTACTGCTCACAACATCTTCATACACCATCAGTACACACATACATACGCACACACACGATGAAGCCGTTGTGTTCGGCTATAGGTCTGATGATGAGGGACACATTATTCACTTGAATTATGATTACTGTCATCCATCATCTGGCATCATTGATACAACCTTTTGCCCACTGTCAGCAGTTTCAGACGTGGGGTCTGGGGTGGAGCGCGTTGCCCAGAAACGCAAGGTGCCAAGCCCCTCCCAGTCGTCCAATGGCCACTCGTCGGCAGAGACGACCCCGAGTCCCTCCAAGAAGAAGAGGAAACCAGGGGCGTTGGGCGGGAACAAAGACCAGGTAGCGCCTCTGCCCAGCGCTCTTTCAGTACTTTACATACAGTCGTGGTCAGGGGTCTCGATGCTAAACAGTAAATAGCAATAGCCACGTACCGACCAGGCGTACTTTTCCCGCTATGAAGTTTTGTGGGTGCGGTTTGGAGAGAGGATCCGCCCAGGATCTGCCCCTCAGGACTCTTACAGCGGCTCAGAAAGTCCTCCAGCAGAGGTGGTACTTTTCTGAGCCGCTCGTAGCTCGTCGACGCTCCGTTGGTAAGCCTCTCGGACTTCTCTGTGGTGCGTACGCAGTGACAAGGGGAGCTAATGCGTGGGCGTAGCCAAAAAAAAAGCCTGGGACTGAAAAAGTCCTGGTCGGTATGCGGCTAATGTATTGACCAATTCACACTATGAGGATACATAGTGACAGTTAATGGTTTCTCCTATGAGTTGCACTTTATAATGAAAAAATAGAAGCACATTTATCTGTTGATGAAGTGGTGTTGGTGTGTTATTGGTGTGTACCAAAACAGAGACAAGGAATCTCACACACAGATCTCACTAATACAGATATCAGTGTAAGACTTAGCAGTCGTTATGCCCATCCTCAGCTGTCTCATGTGCTGGTTTACAAATCATAGTTTTTTTTTAACACCTGTTTCTGTGCATATCCCGGACCTTCCCAAACTCTCTGCCTTGTCTCCTTGTGCTCCCCCCATCACTCCAGTCGGAGCTGAGACACGGGCCCTTCTACTACGCTAAGCAGCCGGCGCTCAACACGGACCCCGTGGACACGGCCCCGCAGGACGGCAGGAACGACTTCTACTGCTGGCTGTGCCACCGCGAGGGCCAGGTGCTCTGCTGCGAGCTCTGTCCCCGCGTCTACCATGCCAAGTGCCTCAAACTGCCCGCCGAGCCCGAGGGAGACTGGTTCTGTCCCGAGTGTGAGGTAATAGTGCCCACCATGGGGAATAGATGAACCACTCAACCCTGTTTATTAACGCCCATAGTCTTACCTACCGGGAGTTCACGTATTAGTCTGCGGGGGGAGGTTCGAGATTTGATGAAGCTGAAATTTATTTTGGGATAGGTGGTACTTTTAATGTGTGCATACAGCTTATGGATAGCTCCCCAAATGGATGAAACACTGGAGTCACCGAACACAGTAACATGTGTAATGATAGTCAAGCAATTACTAAAATCGAACACTGTTTATAAAGTGAACTTCTTCTTATTATAATTTTTTTTGTGTGTTCCAGAAAATAACAGTTGCAGAGTGTATAGAGACTCAGAGCAAAGCCATGACGATGCTCACCATAGACCAGCTCTCTTTCCTGCTAAAGTTTGCCCTGCAGAAGATGAAGCAGCCAGGTGTAAGTACCCTCCTCAGCTCCCCAGAGGAGACAGCCATACCCGTGGCTGGAGCCCTTCTTGACACTCCCAGGCTACTCGCGCTTTCTATTTAATTTCTGCTTTCCTGATTGTCCATCGAAGGTAACCACATTAATGGTCTGTGGCTTGTCATTTGGACAAGTGATTCTAAGTATGCTTTCGCAAACACGCATCAAAGGGTGTCATGTGTTTTTTAGTTTTTTGGTTTTGCTTTTCGAGATAAATCTCGGATGTCCCGTATTTCTTTTGTGCATGTTATATTGAAACATTGATTTGCATGTTGGCTATAATAAACCTTTGATAACACCACTTAACCAACCACCACTATGACCTCACTGTAAAGTCGTCGCTATACGCTGCGATGCCACAGACAAGGTGTTGGTTGGTGGTGGTATACAGCTTCCCCTCTCACTCTCTTTCAGGACCACCCCCGCTTGTCATCCCACCCCCCCCATGCAGCTTCCACGCAGAGAAAGACTTTTAATTGGGTAATCCATCACACCACTAACAAGAACCCATCCTTATTCCTGCCTCTGCTTGTCTCTCTCTCTTTCTCTCTCTGTCTGTCTGTCTGTCTCTCTCTTTCTCTCTGACTCTCTCTTCTGCTCCAAGCGGCTTTTCCTAGAGCTGCATGGTGGTAGTATGTTTATGTGGTTAGCTGTTACTGGTTTAAGTTCAAGGCTGTTGTCTCCAGTTGCGGTTAAGCATCATGGTTGTTTTCACTTTCTACTGCCTGCTACAGACGGAACCCTTCCAGAAACCTGTCTCTTTGGAACAGCATCCAGATTATGCTGAGTATATTTTTCACGCAATGGATCTTTGCACACTAGAGAAGGTAAAACGAGTCTTATGCTTCTAGCGTTTTAAAAGTTTTTAAATGTTTATTGACCCACAAATACATTTCCAATCAGGCCTTTTCTTCTTCTTTGTACTTAAGAACATAAAAAAGAAGATGTATGGATGTACAGAGGCCTTCTTGGCAGATGCCAAATGGATTTTACACAACTGCATAATATACAATGGAGGTAAGGTAATAATATATTATTTCGCTTTTTTGTAATGATTTAATTATTCTTTTTGATTAACACGATTATCCCCTGTCTCTAGGCAATCACAAACTCACAGCAACGGCTAAAGTAATAGTCAAAATCTGTGAACACGAAGTAAGCATTTATATATATATAATCTGGTGAATAATGGGAATGAAGATGGCCTCTTAATAGTGAGTGAATCATTTGATTATTGACTTGCAGATGAACGAAATTGAAGTTTGTCCTGAGTGCTATTTGTCAGCGTGCCAAAAGAGGGACAATTGGTTCTGTGAGCCGTGTGTAAGTCCAGACACTTTTTTCTAGTTTTCCTCAAAGTATTACCTGAGCCTCTATATTATTCATACTCTCTCACTTTTTTCTATGTTTGCAGAGTAACCCCCACCCTCTCGTCTGGGCTAAACTGAAAGGATTTCCGTTTTGGCCCGCCAAAGCTTTACGAGACAAAGACGGACAGGTGGATGCTCGATTTTTTGGACAACACGACAGGTACCGTCCTAATGCTTTGGTTTGCCTAAACTTGAGAGGTGAATATATATAACAATTGTATGTTTTAACCTTTTGCTTTGAAACCTTTTCCTCTAGGGCATGGGTCCCTTTGAACAACTGCTACCTCATGTCCAAAGAGATTCCCTTTTCTGTGAAAAAGACCAAGAGCATCTTCAACAGCGCCATGCAAGAGATGGAGGTCTACGTGGAGAACATGAGGAAGAAGATTGGTGTTTTCAACTACGCCCCCTTCAGGACACCCTATACCCCCGACAACAACTTCCAGATGCTGCTGGATCCCTCCAACCCGTCGTCCACCTCGGTCAAACCTGAGAAACAGGAGAAGATCAAGATGAACTTTGACATGACCATGTCTCCCAAGGTCCCCCTGGTCAGGAGCCTGGTGTCCGGCCCGGGTATGGCTGGAGGCACCGCGGCCCGGAGGATCTCCGTCAGTGATCTGCCCCGCTCCCCCATGAGCACCAACTCCTCCGCCCACACGTGTTCCGACGGGGAGCAGGAGTCAGCGGACAAGCCCCAGACCAAAGGCCCGAGCAACCAGTACAGCACCGGGGAGGAGTCCATGGACTGCGCAGGTATCTCCTAATGTGTATGTTGGAACTGCTTCAGGATTGGGATTCAGCTGATACTCCTTTTACATTATGATTTTGAATATTATGTGTACATTTTTTATAGCATCTTCGGCATACACGCAACCCACTCCCATAAGCTCTTCCTCAGACACCCCCAAACCTTTCCATTCTCCAGCTCCTGGCCCGCCGGTGGTTGCAAAGCAGGAGAAGACTCTCCCCACAGCAAGCATTCTAAACCTCAACCTAGGTGAGTAACTGAGTTAGACTTATTCACTCCTTACTCAAGGAAAATCACAACACAGACATATTACTGGTAATACTGACATATTACATGTGCTGGTTTTGACGCAAGTTTTTTTGTTGTTTGTGTTTGGAAAGATCGGAGCAAAGCAGAGATGGACCTGAAGGAGTTGAGTGAGACAGTTCAGCAGAGGCAGGGAGCAACTTCAGTTCTGACCTCACCGAAGAGACAGATTAAGAGCCGTTTTCAGCTCAATTTGGATAAAACCATTGAAAGTTGCAAAGCACAGCTGGGTGAGTGTAGCCCATGTTTGGTGGCACTGCAATGGAGAAAGTATTATTAGTATTATCTAAATCGATAAGGATAAGGACTAAACGCAAACATTGATTGGCTGCGTTGGAAGCAGGTTTGATATTCATCTTATTTTAACCGTTTGCTTTCCAAAAGGTATAGAAGAGATCTCTGAAGATGTGTACAAGGGTGTGGAGCACAGTGACTCGGAGGAATCTGACAAATCTGACTCAAGCGACAGTGAAGATGCCAGTGATGAGGAGCAGAAGCCAAAGGACGGTCCGGACGCTCCGGCCAGTGACCAAACCCCGAAGGAGCCTTCTGTTTCCACAGTCACCGAGGCCTCTCCCCCCCTCAAAGACACTGGGAGCAGTCCTGAACATACAGGGGGATCAAAATCGGCCTCTGATATTTCCAGTACCCCAGCAGCAGATGACCCAATGAAAGATAGACCGGGCACCGAGAGTGATAAAAAGAGCCCAGACAGGACTAAAGTGGCCTCGGCATCTCCTGTGCCTCGAGAGAAGCCCCAGTTGAAAGAGGCAGTGCAGCGGTCCGTCCCAGTAGAGGACTCCGACTCTGAGAGGGAGCTGGTGATCGACCTGGGAGAGGAGCAGGCCGGAAAAGAGAAAAAGAGAGCTAGAAAGGACAACACATTGGCCAAGTCAACTCCTGTTAAAGTAGAAGGTAAGAGTTGCAATTTAAATGTAGTTAATTTATAAAACAAAACGTTGAAAGTGTAGAAATAGCTGGTCTCAGTTGTCCTTCCCAACACACATATTCATGAAATCTATGTTTCTCCCCATGTAGGCAAAGTCCAACCGGTTCCAGTCGCCCTTTCCCAAAGCCCCGCTGCTACCTCCACCTCCTCCAGCGCCACCCCCCAGCCTTCCCCATTGGCCATCCCTGTGACCATGGTCCCCCTCCCCGCCACCTCCCCCGTGATCATCAGTGCCGCCCCGTTATCCACTGCCACCCTGACGGCTGCCCCGCCCGCCGCGCCGGCCACGCCTACGCCAACGCTGAAGAAGCAGCGGCCACTGCTTCCCAGGGAGACAGTGCCGGTGGTGCAGAGGGCCGTGGTGTGGAACCCCACCACCAAGTTCCAGACGTCCTCACAGAAGTGGCACATGCAGAAGGTCCAGCGGCAGCAGCTGAACCAGCAGCCGGCCGCAGACTCCACGCAGCCACAGGATGTCCAGCCGGGGCCTGGCCCAGCCCCGACACCTCCGGCCCAGACCCAGGCCACGGCAGCAGCCGCCCCACCGCTGACCTCGTCGCAGCCGGCGCAAAGCACTCGCTACCAAACCAGGCAGGCGGTCAAAGGTACACGCCGCACTTTGTAATCACAGCCGTGCAACTCTGTCCCTGGACAGATATGAATAACTGTTAATAATTATAGTACATTTCCTTTATTTTGCAAATTTCTTAAACCAAATGCACTGGTTGACTAATGTAGACCTGTGAGAAATCCCTGGTACTCGGCTCACCGTTATTATAATTATTACTATTTTTTTTATTCTAGCAGTTCAACAGAAAGATAGTCCATTAGGCAGTTCATCTTCGTCAGCCGTTACCCTAGTGACAAGCAGCACAGCTTCCGCGGCAATGGCAGCAGTGTCTAGCACCGCATGCTCCTCCTCCTCGATGCCCGGAGACGTGCAGATCCCTATTGCCTCTGCAGACGTGGCAGCAGATATTGCCAAGTATACCAATAAAGTAAGTGGGATCACCCATATAAATCTCTCAGATTCTGTCAAGAAAATAGCCTGTATTTATTGTGGTTAGGGATCCTGCTTGGGATTAACCACCCAGACACGGTTTTTCTTCATGGTTTATAACCACAACATAATAACTTGAAGCACTCATAAGTCATGAACTACATGCAACCCACATTCATGGTAATTGATAATGGATAATAAAGATAATAGGGATAATAATTTAAAATGTGGAAATCTGTTGTCACAACTCAAATTACAACCAATTACAAATTTATATTATGATCTATCGTTTCAGATAATGGATGCAATCAAAGGAACAATGACTGAAATCTACAATGACCTTTCCAAAAGTACCTCAGGGAATACAGTAGCAGAGGTTTGTCTGTTTCATCAACACCCATAGACGGAACAATACAATGTCCTCTGCCGTAACATGGCGTACTTTCAACCCGCCGCTGTTGTTTTGTTCCAACAGATACGGCGGCTAAGAATCGAAATAGAGAAACTCCAGTGGTTACATCAGCAGGAGTTATCCGAAATGAAGCACAACCTGGGTAAGAGTTGTTTCAATTGTCATCGATCCGATATTGACATCAGCTGCTCATCACATTGAATCCAATGCGGTGCATGTGCAGAGCTGACCATGGCAGAGATGAGGCAGAGTCTGGAGCAGGAGAGAGAGAGGCTAGTGGCGGAGGTGAAGAAGCAGATGGAGGTGGAGAAGCAGCAGGCGGTGGACGAAACAAAGAAGAAGCAGTGGTGTGCTAACTGCAGGAAGGAGGCCATCTTCTACTGCTGCTGGAACACCAGCTACTGCGACTACCCCTGCCAGCAGGCCCACTGGCCGGAGCACATGAAGTCCTGCACTCAGTCAGGTAAACGGCCTGTGTGTACTCTAGGCCACAAGCACACTTGTGGTCTAGGGGGGCACTGATAATATGTGTAATAATAGTAAAGCAATTACTTAAAGGTCCCATGGCATGAAAATGTCACTTTACAAGGTTTTGTAACATTAATATGAGTTCCCCTAGCCTGCTTATGGTCCCCAAGAGCTAGAAATGACGTTAGGTGTAAAACGAGCAGTAGCTATCTTGCTCCGTCTTTGAAAAAAGGGACGTGCAAACGTGCCGATTTGGGATCTTTCCCCTTATATCGAAATAAGGAATCAAATTTGGCCCGCCAATGAGAAAATGAGCTACGACCACGTGAGCGCCACATGTGTGTGTGTGAATACAGACACTGTAACGCAAGTGTTGTACTTCACTTCTTTGCTATTTGGATAACCGTTCTGCTCTTGGTTAAAAGACTATAATGCGTCGGGTTCTCTGACGTCTCTGAGACTCGAAGTCAAGTCGAGTCTCTCGCGTTTCATCGTAATAATGCATACTAAAAAAAACAGAAAAAGATTAAATGGAGACTGATTGAGCATTTAGTGAAAAAAATATAGGGTTTTTCCACATTAGGTTCTCTAGTGTCTAAACTGATATTTTCTCATTCATCAAACATAGAAGATCAGATGCTTAATTTTTGTGTTTGTTGCTGAAAAATACAGTTACATGTGCTTGCCTACACGTCATTCTAGTTAATCAGGATATAACTGATTGATCCAAATAGATTACATCATAGGAATTGTATATCTGTGCTAAATGTGAAGTAAGAACCACTACCATTTGGTTAGAAGATACTTGTATCCAAAGGAACACTGATATCAGACACATGTCATTTAGGAGCAGGTAAGGTAAGGTATCTAAATAATGACTTAGTTAGGCTGTTAGGCTGGGGACATGTGGAACACCCCTGCCTCTGTACTATTCTCCATCACTTCAATGTTTCTTAAATTACATTTGATATTAGCCGCAAACTGACCAGGCGTACTTTTCCCGCTATGAGGTTTTGTGGGTGCGGTTTGGAGAGAGGATCTGCCCAGATCCACCCCTCAGGGACTCTTACAGCGGCTCAGAAAGTCCTCCAGCAGAGGTGGTACTTTTCTGAGCCGCTCGTAGCTCGTCGACGCTCTGTCGATAAGCCTCTCGAACTTCCCTGTGGTGCGTACGTGACGACAAGGGGTGCTAATGCGTGGGCGTAGCCAAAAAAAAGCCTGGGACTGAAAAAGTCCTGGTCGGTACACGGCTAAGACAGTTTTTGTGTTAACATGTTGTTTCTGTTTGCCCTGATTCTAGCCACGGCCCCCCAGCAGGAGGTGGAGACAGAGCCTGCAGCAGAGGGTTCAAAGAGTTCAGGACCACCCAACAGTGTCCCCGTGCCCCTCAGAGAACCTGCAGTCCCTCCTCTGTCGGATAAAGACAGCAACTTAGAGAAGAGCTCAGAGACTGTTAGTCATAACCCATCTTTCCAAACTTGACTATGTACAGCTGTAAAAAAAAATAACAAAAAAAAACGAAATCCTAAAATACATGCTCTCTTTACAAACTCCAGCTGTGGGATCAACCTATAGGAATGCTTATTTGCCTCCTTTAGTTTCTTCTCTTTTTATGGACCGGTGTACACCCTGAACTCAACGGACTCAACTCATTTCAATGTTACCAAATGCACATAAGGACTACATTTCCCAGTGATCCAATTTATATATTTTTTCGCCACTTTTCTTTGCCAGTGCCAATAAAGTGGACAGCATGGGGAAAGAATTTATCATGGTTTCATGAAAAAGAAGATCTAAAGTAAAATCATATTGGCCACATTATTGTTTTGCTCAAAGGACTATCAAAAGGAATGTTTGTGAATTTCTGTAATATATATTTATTATGGTTCTTGTAATATTGCCTCATGTATAGTAAAGAAAACGTTTTTTTTTATGTGGGAAAGCCTGTGATTTTCAAGATTGTTTTGTCATATTCTCAGTGTTCTTGTCTCAACTCCATCTTGTAGCAGTCTGTCATTATAGAAGAAACCCCAAATTATATTGTAATTATAAGTACAAAGGTACAATATTGAAATTTAGAATTATATTATATCTCAGAACATTGCAGAACTGTACATATTTTACCAATTGTTGCCTTTTTTATTTCATTATTTATTGTGATATTTTTTTCAGATCAGTCAACTTGCTTTTCAGTGGAGGCACTTACACGATTGTTGTATTATGCTGTACAGTACATTTTACTTTGAGGAAAATAACTAAGACTCTGATGTTTTAATCACTAAATCACCAATAAAAGAAAGGGAAACATAACCACAAAAGTAAAGTTATAATCATTAATCCAGGTCAAGGCACTAAAGAGAAATGCTTTCGTGAGCGTGGCTTTAGCAGGCTTTATGCCGCGTTCGTGCAGCTCTCGACCCCCAGAGCGCTTCATCGCCTGGCCGCTAGAGGCGCTGTGTGTACAGTACGGCGGGCCAGTAAACAGACAGCCATCTGCCGCAGTCAGGAGCGCAACGCGGAGTCGCCAGCGGGAATGGAAAATGGAGGATTGACCCAAGGAATTGCGAGGACATAATATCGATCTTTTGGTCGTAGGTGGGTAATTTAACCGATACAGAAAGTGATGCACGCTCGTGTATAATGTGTGTGTGCTGTTGTATTATTTTATGCTGTTGTCGTGTCACCATGGGATACAAACTAGTTCCGCGACGTAAGGGTGAAGACGACGAGGCTAATGAAGTAGCTCCTATGCTAGCGTAACCTTGTTACCAACTGCTGTTCATTTAGATCGGCTGTGTTGTCTGCAGTACTTGATGCCAGTGTACGCAGTTTAAAGGTGTACTAAGTATAATCTGAGGAGTCCAAAGGGCCCAGTAATTGTCTTCACGCGTTCATGGCCTAGTCTGCCTTGTGGTGGTTCTCTTCTCGGCTAGCTGCAGGCGCTTCAGACCCCGTGCACTTAGAGCAGGGTCGCCTCTATGCTATGGTATGTTCGCATTGTCCCATTTCCGATTATAACAAACCAAGCCAGATGGTCTCGGTTGCAGTGGCACATATAATACACAATAGCATTGCGATCCATGACAGCGTGTGGGATGTTCAGTGTTCACCGTTATGCAGCCACGCCGTTGTACGGACGGGATTACCGTAGCGTTAGCCCTCTAACGTTAAGACATGATGCGTGGCAGTGCTGTGAGTCCATCGGGTGGATCGTCTTTTGTAGATGAAGTACAAAACGATACACCCTGAAGTGTTGCAAATACAACACGCTGTGATGCTGTACTTGCATGTGCTCGGATGTAACTGGGCTCCGCAGCTTCCCGCACGATGCAAAGTTGTGCTTTGTCATAATATTCATACTTGGTAACATACCATACACAAGTGTTCAATATTCACTACACCGTGGATTCAAATGTTACTAACTAGTACTAATTTGAGATGATGAATATTGCTGGGCTGAAATCTATCCGTGGGTCCCCGCCCCAGACTTCGTGGGCAACAATTGGTCCTTTCACGTGGCTTTCTTACGCCGCTGCCAACCGTCTTCTGTCCTCCTTTCAACGACTGCGGCTCTTTTCAGAGGATTATCTGGGATTTTGTTCATGACGTTGCAATATTTTAGAACGCATGTGCAGTAAATCAAATGTTATGTATGTTGGAAAACGTGTACTCTATTTTTGTTTGTCAATATTTTTTGGTGATGCAAGTAAAATGTGTTTAAATGCAAACCTTAAACGTTTTGTATTTAGTGGTTTAATCGCTTAATAACTTGTCCAGGGACACTTCTTTGATACGTGCTCCAAGTGTAATATGTTACCATGCATAGTGTTATTGTTTCACCAACAAATTATTGCATTGACTTTAGATTGTCTTGCGTTTGTATATAATGTACAATGTTAGTCTGACGTGTGTTTTCCTCTGTCCTGAATATCCAGTAATCCTGAATCCACACAGATGTCTTCTAACTAGACACCTTTCTTTTGAAGAAGCACATTGTTATGGCCCATCAACACTGAACTGCAGGTACATTTAGAGGCTCCGTTCCATTGTTTTTGAAACGCATGCTAAGCTTTGGTTCTATGCACCAACTGATGTGTATAAATCGGCACTGGTTATTATCATGTTGAAAGCCACCTGTTGATATAGCTATATCAATATCATGTGAAGGTTCCAACAGCTGGTTTGTAAAGAACCCACCGCTTTTTTGTCAACGGATAAGCTTTTGGATGACGAATTCATCCATCTGATAATAATCGATTAAACAAATTGAGTCAAAGGCATTTCAAATCTGCCACAACACTGCTTATACTGTCTAAACTGCAGCAGTTGTAGATATTCCATGTACACTGAGAAGAGTAACCCACACCTGGTCTCTTGTGCTTGTCTTTTTTAATCGTAGAGATTGAGGTTGAAAGTAGTGCTTGACTCCATCATCTATGGAGGAGAATTTGAGCCCTGTGCTCTCTCTAGCTCCTCAGCCAGAGCAGAGCCAGGAACCTTTGGATAGCTGCGCTCAAGGTACCTTGCACAAGTATCTTTTCACTTGGAGGGTGGTGGGATTCATAGGCTTTCTAGAGGTCCTATGCATTTAATTAGGAAGGTTAGGAGAAGGCTTAAGGCCCCTTAATTTATACTTTATCTAAATTATGGCCTTTTTCAACACAGACAAAATGGCAGATTTGCTCATTGAAGCTCTGCATTGGGCATCAATTGTTCAGGGTACTCAGCCCAACTTTCCCTACATTAATGATTGTGCCTCGTATCAGCAGTTGCGTCTTGTCTCAAAGCCTCACACCCACATTTTCTATATCAATTGCAATAGTTGACTCAAGGATGTGATTCCTACTGCCTGATCCTATGTCATCCCCATACCAGTGTCCTATCTAGAGTAGATCTATTTTCCAGCAAAGGAGATATGCGGCCATGTTTGTTTGGACATGTCTCGCACCTTTTATGAGGTTGTAGATTATTGGCAAGTCCGTAAGCTAGGCACGTAGTGCCTTGTTAGTGCCTTGAGCTCAGCATTAGCCTTCAGAAAGTATTTCTGGTTAACCTTTAACCGTTTGTCAACAGCTGCCGATACAGAAACCCAAGCGGAGGCCGAGTGTCAAGAGCCAGAGGACAATGGCACAAAAGAGCAGCTAGAGGAGTCGGACCGATCTCCCAAAACCACCGGCGAGGTGAGGAAGACCTGGGGTTTCCGACGAACCACCATCGCCAAGAGAGACATGCCAGTAGAAGCGGTCGTTGAGCCCCAGGAGAGCCGCGGAGGCGCAGTCCGCCGCAGTGGCAGGCAGTCCAAACGCACGGACAAGCTTGAGGAGTTTCTCTCCTCCACTGCCAAGAGGGCGGCGCGGAGGAGTGGCCCCTCCAGCATTGAGAGCGGCGACCCTCCGTCCCAAACCCCGACAGACGTGGAGACCGCCTCGGAGGCCAGCTTCGACGGCAACGCCGATGCCAAGGCAACGGATGACAAGTCCCCCTCCCCGGAGAGGAGGACGAGGAGCGGCACCAGGAAACCGCCAGCCGGCAAGGCACGGACGGGCAGGATGACGCGGAGCAGTGGAGGAGGAGCCACTGGCACCAAAGACGACGGGAGCTCAGAGAATGACGAGGACAGCGGCGACGACACTGCCACAAAGGACCATTCACAGAACAAGGAGACGAAGGGCGACGTGGCAGACGACTGTCCCAAAGACGACGTGAAGGAGGGCGGGGATTTGGCGCAGGTCGGCCCAGATCCGGAACCTGAGAAGCAGGACCAGGCTATGAAGCAGGAGGAGAAGAAACCCGAGGAGCTCGAAGGTGAGCACGGCAAGGAAGAGTCCAAAAGGGAGAGTGAAAAAGACAGTGAGGATGAAGGCAAGGAGAAGCCTCCCGGGGGCTTTGTGAAGCGTGGGCCAATCAGAACCTACACCAATAAAAAGAAGGTCACGCCAAATAAGAGCGGCACGGTGACACCAGCCGTGGGTAAACCTCCTCCTGCACCTGCCATGAAGGGAGCCTTCACGGCAAGGAGAGAACCTAACAGGCCCAATGCCCAGCCGTCCACGCAGAACCGCAGGTCTCCAGAAGGCCCCGGCGATGACGAAGAAGATGACGACTCCATGACGACCACGTCCACCACATCGTCCTCCTCTTCGTCGGACTCTGAAGAAGCAGGCTATGACCCCAACGCCCTCTATTGCATCTGTCGCCAGAAGCATAACAAACGGTACACTCCCTTTCCCCTTCTTGGAATGCCTTATATCTAATATCTAATCCTGTTAGAATTTTCTATTTAGCAGGTATTTTGGTCCAAAGCAGGACTTGTGGTAGACTCTTGACTTTCAGACCCTTTGCCTGGGAGTCAAACACCCGTACCACTGTATTGTCATGTATTTTAAGTTGTATGTCTGGTCAAACTCATTAATTTGTGTGGATTAAAGCCATCTTCCCGTGTTCTGAAGGCATGGCCACCTAACGTTGTTTATGTACGTGCGGCCCAGGTTCATGATCTGCTGCGACCGCTGCGAGGAGTGGTTCCACGGCGACTGCGTGGGCATCACGGAGGCCCGCGGGCGCCTCATGGAGAGGAACGGCGAGGACTACGTCTGCCCCAACTGCACCGCCCGCAAGAGCCAGGTGCTGCGGCCTGCCACCGGCGCTCTGGCCACGGGCCTGGACGCCGCCAAGGCCCTCGCCGAGTCCCGGAGAGCAGAGTCTGGCTCCGGGGTCAACCAGGCGAGCGTGGCCTCCTCAATGCTGGGGGGAGCCGCGGAGGAAAAGCTGGGGGACGACCCGGGGATCAAGGGCCGGATAGAGAAAGCCACCAACCCCACCGGCAAAAAGAAGATAAAGATATTTCAACCGGTATGTTCTGGTGACGCGGTAAATGTCTGCAAAACAAAATGTGCAGTTTAAAGCAGGAGAATGTTATATTTAAATATTGTAACAAAATATTCCTTTGTGTTGCAATTAGGGGTGGGAATTGATACGTTTTGATCAATATCGATGCCATTGTCGATTCTGCCTATCAATCCAATTCCTTATCAATTCTCTTACCGATTCCTGAGTAGTTCATTGACTGGCAAAAAAGGAGTTACGCTGTCTTCTGCACCAAAAGCAACCATTTTATTTTTTTGCTTTAATTTGTATGTTTTACATACTCTCAGAGAAGAGAGAGCCGTGGTTTAATGCACTAAACGAAGACGTCGAAAGATGGTGGATCTAGGAGAAAGACATAGAGGAACTGTTCTGACGAGGCTTTAGTCGGGATAAAAAACAAGTGGTCAGCAAAATAAAGAATATGCTGGCGTTTGTGCACTTGTAAATAGTTAATCACGTTTGTACCATGGTCTAGGTTAAAAAGGCTGTCGGTTAAAAACATACCTGATGACTTGTAAATCACTGCGCTGGCTCAATCTGGTAACCTCTTGGTAACCATGGCAACGGAGACTTACAACGTTATTTCACTGTAGGCTTGTTACAACGGACAGTTATTCCAACGGCATGACAGTGAGTGATTTTATCATTTATTTGAACATATTTGATGAGTTTGATAACTTTGAAGACTGAGATGCAGCACAGCTGATCAACTGCTGCGGTCGAGTCTCTCTGACCCCGTTGCTCGACAGTGCCTGTAGACGGGAGTTAGTCCGCTCAGCTGTGACTTAAAAAAAAAACCTCATTAATATTATAGTATTAATAATTGATTTAATATTTTTTTATTTCATAAGTGACCATGGTATAAGCAGGATAATGCCCTTCGAGGTGTCCATTATCAGAAATAATTGGACTTTGTGGAAGCAACTGTCCGACTGTCTTCATAAACTTTCTGGAGTATGCCAATTAATCTAATGGTCTAGTCACCGTGCGCAGCCCCACCTTCTCCTGTGAACCAACAAAGCCGGCATTGAGAAGAACGGGGGGTTTACCCCCTCGGTTTACACACAACTTGAGATAAGACGGTGAAATGGCCGGGCGTGCCAAGCCGCGACCGAACCAGTTTGGCGGTATAAAAAGGGATGCTGCCTCTGCCTCTTAGTGGATGACATGGGGCCACGGTGCCATCGCACCATCACTGGGGAGTGGAGAGAATGGAGGCGGAGAAAAGGGAGCAGTTAAAGTTTAGGGGGGGGGGGGGGGGGGGGGGGGGGGGGGGGGGAGTGAGTGCTCCGCTTTAAAGTGGGCCAAGATGTTATCGGGCCGCCATTTGCGATGAAGGGGCCGTCGCTCATTAAATGATCACAGCGGCATTGCCCGGTAAGCCCGGTGGCCAGTCCATGCTGCTGATTACACACGGCAGCATTTTTGTGGGGTTTAGTGAAATGGAGGCAGACTTTGGATCGCTTCCTCCTCTCCATGATGCTGCTGCCTCGCATCGAGAGTGACACAAAATATTGAGAAACCGGGAAACCTTGTGCAGGGAAACGAAGGATCGCTAAGAAGAATCGATAACGTTGGAGGCGTACGATTCCGATGGAATTGGTTTGTTGGAACCGGTTCTCCAGTAGGAATTGGTTTGTTGGAACCGGTTCTCGATTCTCACCCCTAGTCGCAATGTAAAACAAACGCTGAAACCACTGAAACGATGGTTTGACTGTTATTGTCGTTGGAGCACAAGATGACTTTCCACGGTCCAAAGCTATGTTGCAATGTAATTGTGTCTGCTCCGTGGCTCTAAGCAGGCACTACAGCAGACAGCGGGGCTGAAGTCACCACCGGATGCTGACCACAAGATGGTGCCAAACGCGGAGCAGAAAGTAGCTTCCAACGTGGAGGTGAAGACCTCGCTGTCTCTGGGAACGGACCAGGCGGTCGAGGTGAAGGCCGACAGCTCCTCCCTGCCCAAGTGCATCGGGCCCGGCTGCGAGAACAACGCCCAGCCGGACTCTGTCTACTGCGGCAACGTGTGCATCCTGAAGCACGCGGCGGCGGCCATGAAGTCCTTCACAGACGCCAAGGAGCCCAAGGAGGAGACCCCGGGTCAGAGGAAGCCAAGCACCAAGTCTACTGCCAAGGTAACGCGGGACCGCTACAGACGCAGTGCCTTTTTTAGTCTGGTTGAGTCCTTCGCTTTATGGGGGTCAAACAGGTTGGGTCTCGATTTGTAGAATATTAATGCGGTTGTTAACTCCTTGTGCCCTTGCGCCAACTTCCGTTACCTTTGTGGCTGGTAAATCTGACTCTTGGGTTTATCTGGACTCATCCGCCTTGTCAATAAAATGAACTTTTAGACATCGTAATTTCCATAGACTATGTATGATTTGCTGTTTTTTGTGTATAGAAATTGTTATTTCGGTTTTCAACATGTTTTTTTGGAGATTCAGTTGTGGGGGAACCCACATCTTATTTTGGGGGAATCCCCAATACATTGCCAGAATGTTTAAATGTTTTCTGATGTAAATAAACTAACTGTTTAAAGTTTGGTTTGGGTAAACCAGCTGCTAATGATCTACTTAAATAGCCTTACATTAAGAGTTTTTAATGTGCTTATTATTTGGCGTTTTAAAGCCCCTAATTGTATTATAATTTTGTGGTATTGGTCATTTGAAATTAAGCCCTCGATCTATATGCCTTTTATAATTGTATTTCTTATATATATACTGTATATGGCTATAGTCATACTCTTGCTAAAGCTAGCCAAATGGAGTTGACATGACATGAAACGAGTAACGAGTAAGCGACAGTGTACTTTCAAGTGCTGATGATACCAGATCGTAGATATGAAACATGTATACGGTAATGTATTATCTGACCTTTACGAATCCAAAATGGCGTAACCTCAAAGGCAGGCTTGTTTTCATGATGAATCATTGACTAGGTCATCTCTACCACCTTCCTATTCCCTCAGCAGGCATGTGTATTGATTCTTCATTCCACTCCCTAACCGTTATCATTGTTTGTGGTTTGATTGTAGGGCTAGCCCAATCAGACATGATGACTCATAATGTTGGGTACAGAAATAGTGGGCTACATTTGTTGCAGGCGGCCTTTTTATTACTTTTTTTAAGTAATTGCCCTAAGACTTTTCAGTCCCCAAAAGGTGTTTTGATTTATTGAATCACAGTGGTCTTTTTTTCATTGTGGTTGTATTGAAGAGTTTTTAGATTGGTTGGGCTGGTATTCCAAAAATCTTGATAGCTAAATATTGAATCTTTATCAAGTCTGTGTAAGAATGACATTAACATTATGATCTTTGACGTCTCTATTTTAACAAGTCATGGTCCTAATCAACCATGGATTATCAATTCATCAAAGTAGAAAAACCACTACTGCCCCCTGCAAATCACAAGATGCTATGTTAGTTTATCTTGATTGGATAATGAGGAGAGTGGTTGATTAATGGCCTTAACCTTGAGGACAGGCCAGTCTGGGAAAACAAGTCCGGTCCTCCTAATAGCTTGAAATCTGATACATTTGGATTGAATACAAATTGAATACAATTGGATGAAACTGAAGGGCCTACCATACAAATAAAAAGAAAAAATAGTGAGGCACAAGCCCATGTTCCACTAAATATTTGCGCTATCCATGTCCTTTAAAAATAAAGAGGGTTAACTTATCAAAGGGAGAACCACTGCACTAGTTGACACTCGGGCAGAAATGATGCAGGATGACGTGATGTACTTTCCAGCCCTAGAGGCTGGTCTCTCTTCCCATCTCACTGACTGTTTCTCTGTCTCCTCCACCTCCAGAGGAGCGGCGGCGGCGGGAAGACGGCGAAGGCCACCGCAGAGGAGTCGGAGGACAACAGCGAGGAAGACAGCGAGGAAGACAGCGACGCCGAGCCGCCCGGCGAAGACGACGACGATGACGAGGAGGAGCACGCCAGGGAGCATCCGCCGCCGGCAGCCGCTGCGTCTTGGTCCTGCGACCATAATTACAATGCCGTCACGCCAGAAAAGACTACACCCATATCACCAACAGTGTTAAACAAAAAGTGTATGTATCTCTTTAGACGGTCTCCGTAAATCACGCCTTACCACTGCCTATCTCTTC
>OMLJ01001592.1:0-10500 GCA_900302595.1 Gadiculus argenteus | reverse complement strand
TCTGTGCATACATCGGCTGTATGCGTCCACATCCTAGTTTACGTGTAACCATAATGCCTTTTATTATAATTGGTGAACCATGCATGAATGCAGGATATTATCTGAAGAGAAACCTATGGTAACGCCAGACATGAGTAGATCACTTGAATGTGTTATATTGACCTGGAAGTATATTTTTATCGGCTGGGTGGAAAGGTAAGTGACATTTAGCGAGGTAAGTATTTGATCAATTTTGCATTGAGCGTCACATACAGGTGGTGGAACGTCAAGGGTCTCCGATGAAGGCTCGTATGAAGGGAAAAATGGCTGGGCAGCACTGAATCTCACTTCCTCTAAGCTGCCTCCCTGTGTTTGTGTAACTGAAATCACCCTTCTTTTCGCCTGTGCGGGTTTGCAACCTGATTTCGTCAGCTGTGCAGTCAGTGAGGTTCAGGGTCCTTGCGTCTCCAGCAGGTAGGTTTCTGTGGCTTTTGTTCTCAGAGTTTAAGGGAGCAAATACTATAAAGCTATCGTAGCTCCCTGTTGACACTGGGCATGAACATGTCCAGCACAACCCTGGGCTGTACCCTTACTCTTCTGGGTAGCAGGCTGCTTAGCACTTTAAGAAATATTATTTATTGATTGTGATGCATCACCACTGATGGCAAACTGGCTTAAAAATAAAAGGTGAATATGACAGCTTTTTGGATGCCTCGATTGATTGATGTGAGCGGTGTCTTGGCTTGCTGTGGGGTTGCTCTGAGCACCACTTTTTTTTAAACGAGCATGGGTGGCTGACCCACACACACATACGCACCTACCCGTGAAGATGGCTACCACGGCGACCTCCACACCCAAGCTACCAAGTGGCGAAAAGGAAGATCTGCCTCTGCATCGGACCAGATGGAGTCACAGCAGCAGGAGCTGAGAGAGACCGACGTCGACACAACACAGACCGTTGGACCCTAACCCCAGAATGGCAGCAGTCCACAACCCACTGAGGAGAGCAGTCCACACCCCACCGAGGAGAGCAGTCCACACCCCACCGAGGAGAGCAGTCCACACCCCACTGAGGAGAGCAGTCCACACCCCACTGAGGGCAGAAGAGGACGTCACACACCCTACACTTGATAGTGGCTTCACCGCTGATGGTTTTTTTAACTCGTCAGTTTTTTAATTGCCCAGTTCTGTTTTCTCCTATGAGGGCTCAGTGAGTTGTCAGGTTATTAAGAGCTGGTGCACCGCAAAGGCATTTTGCTGTAGATGATACTTGAGTAACCCTGGGTGGGAAATTTGTGGCAGTATCGACACTACTGCATTCAGACAGTGTGATATAATACCCAGAACGTATTTTCTTTGAGCCTCAATGTGACTGATTAGGTGACTGACATTCGATGGCCTTGGAAAGACTGCTTTTTTGGCTGTTCTGAATTTGTTATATAATGTTGCTCTATAACATTTATTCTGGTTTTATACATATTTGATTGATATCTTCTACTCTGTGATTAACTCCTCTTCAACAGAATTGGATAGTTTCACATTAATGATTTGAATACTAAATATGGATTTGGAATTTGTTGCGTGCGGAGTGACACCTGGGCACAAGGGAACATTTTACTACAGCAGCTGAAGGTTTTATAGGGACACCCAATTGGTCATGTCTTACTTTTGTGCTATTGGTCCAGATTCATCAACAATTATATAACTGCCATGTATGTACATGGATGAGTCAAATATGTAAGCCCTTAATGCTAGAGTATAACAGCAGAGGTGGATTAGGGTTGATTATATTGGTGTGAAGTGTTGGAGTAAAAACTAAGATCTGGTAATGTGTGTTGACAAATGAGATGTCAAATTGTATTACTGCTAATTAACTCAAAATATTCGACACATTCTGAAAGGACAATAATCTGTTGGTTCCTGCTGCATTGAAGAGCTGAACAGTGTTCAAACATAGCATATAGAGTGGAAGAGTTAAATTATGGTAGAACTCAAAACAAGATCAAACTTGGATTTGCTTTCAGAATTTCACACATACTATCATTACATTATGCATATTTTTGCTCTATAATTCTGAACTAATACTTAATTACTAATTGTTGAACAATTAACGTAAAATAAAACTTCAGCAGAGATCCTCCTGTTGAATGTTTTTCCGGATTGTGTGTGTTGGGGAGAGAGTTGGATGGACGTGTCTACATTCACTGAAATCCATTAGGTAGGACAAATGTCTTGTCTGAATGTCTGAATTGGATGTTTTACACATGTTTCACATGCGTTCGATTACCACACCATTACCTTGTACATATGCTGTTCTGTCCTTTACATAGTGGATATCTATATTCAAACTCTAAACATACTTTCAATTTCTCCACCAAGCAGTAACGTACTCCTACAGTTTGCGTTATAGTTCTGGAAAGTGTAAAGTAAGTGAAATGCCCTGAATGAGAATGTGTTAACGGTTGATCTAATTTCCTTATTTCCACAGTGCCCCCCAAAGAGGAGAAGCAGAGTGAGAAGGTCAAGGAGCAGGAGCAGGCTCCTGCTGAGAAGCCTGTCGCCTCCACAACGCCAGTCAAAAACAAGTCTCCGGCCTCTAAGCCAGGGAAGGCGAAAGGCCGGAAGGCTTCCCCTCAGGGGAGCTCGAGGGCCACCAGGAAGCAGGCCACGGCCTCCAGCAAACCCGCCCCAAAGTCCAAGAAACCAGCCGGACCCTCCACCCCGAACGCTTCCACATTCCCAGGCGGTCCGGTGCACATCACGGGAGCGCTGAGAGTCACCAAGTCCAACTTCACCATCCCAAAGAAGCAGGCTCCGCAGAAGGACCCCCCGTCCAACAGCCACTCCTCCTCGTCCTCCAGAGTGCCGACATCATCGGCCTCCTCTGCCCCGTCCATCCTCTCGTCTTCCAGGGCTTCCCAGCCGACCCCCTCTCCGGCGCCCTCCGGGGCCCCGGCGGCTCCACCCAATAACCAGATGAGGCAGAACATCCGGCGCTCCCTCACCGACATTCTCTACAAGAGGTGAGATAATACACAACCACGGTCTCAATGCTAGTGTCTTGAAATACCTTTTTTTCAAGGAGGCAAAGATTCACTTAACGGTTGTGTGTGTGTGTGTGTGTTCTGCCTGATCAGGGTGAGTGACAGCGACGACCTGAAGATGACTGAGAGCGAGGTGGGCCGGATGGCGGTGTCCATTGAGAAGGAGATGTTCAACCTGTGCATGAACACGGACAGCAAGTACAAGAACAAGTACCGCTCCCTCATGTTCAACCTGAAGGACCCCAAAAACAAGGTGAGTGTGCTTGCCAAAAGCCCTTTCCCCATCATCTCATTGAATGGATCAAAATGTATAGACACTGGTTAGTGGCGCAGTCCTCGGAGTTGACCGCAAGTGGTACTCACATGTTGCTTGTGATGCTTGTGGCAGGGCCTGTTCTACAGGGTGGTGTGGGGGGATGTAAGTCCCTTCAGGCTGGTCAGACTGAGTGCAGAGGAGCTGCTCTCCAGAGAGATTTCAGAGTGGAGGAAGCCTGACTCTGAGGTAAGTGTTTGTAGGTACACAGAAAAATGTGGCTTTGACATTTCTACCTATAAACTAGACAAATATGTAACACAATCTCATTATTGTTGAAGTCTACATAGTGCAATAAAGGTGTGGATGTGTTTTGTCTTTGTTGAGTAGTTGTATGTATGTATTTCCATGACTGTTGATGAGTTATTTATGCATTAGGTTAATGCATAAAAAAAATAATACGTGTTCCGCCCCTCCAGTCTCACAGCTCGAGTGGCCGATCCCACTCAGGCTACTCTAAATCAGGCCACAGGCGGGAGTCGAGCTCCCACAGCCTGGACCTGGAGGACGCTCCACCGACATCAGACGCTGATGTATGTATCCCTGCTGCCTTGCCACCCTCTCGCATGGCTTCCGCTGCAGTAAGTGGTGGCATGCTCTTCTCTTCCTCTCCAAATCACGTTTCCTCTTTTGTGGCGTCACTGGGTTTTTCTGATATCTTAACAAAAACGCTTGCGTTAACAAACCGTCGCCTTATGCTTGTGCTCTGTATTTCTCTTCTCTGACACCTGTCTATTTCCCCAAAAAGATCACCATGCACACTAGCAGTGCCTTTTGCCACCACACATGCCGTAGCTATGCATTGTCCACCGCCTGGTTATTGAAGGCAGAGACTTGAGCGGTGTTCTCCATGCCCTTCAGGACCAAGAGGAGTCGAGCTCCGCTCCGTCCTCTTCGGCTCCAGGTTCCGCACCGGAGGCGGCCGGAGGCGGCGGCGTGCCGGACATCTTCAGCAGCATGCTCAACGACACCACCGCTGAGCACAAGAGCCACATCTTCGACATCAACTGCAAAATATGCACAGGTAAATAATCATGACATGAACACTTTAATCCCTTTTTAAAAATAAAAGTATACAAAATATATGCAGTATCAATCAAAAGTTTGGACACACCTTCTCATTCAATTGAACGAACTTTTGACTGGTACTGTATATATAAAAAGACAAATCTTCCCAGTTGACTGAAACACACACTATGCTCTGCACCTCCAGGTCAGAAGTCTGAGGATGAGCCGGCTGCCAAGAAAGCCAAACTTGCCAAGAAGCCAGAGGCCAAGCAACCCCGACAGGAGCCGCGTTCGTCCAGGGAGGCGCCTCCTGCTGCCTACCAGCCACACATGCCTGCAGCCTACCCCCCTCCGGGGCCCCAGGCCTATCAACACCAAGACACCCTTTCCTACCACCAGATTCCCCCCGTGTATCAGCCCGGAATGGACGCTCCCGTCCACTCCGAGCCCCAGACTCCCCAGCCTCTGCTCTACCAGGATGACTTTGGTGGTCTGGTACAGCCGGTCATGACCCCCGCACCTATCGCCATGCCGACCGTATCCTCTGTGAGCATCACCCGCAGGGACCCCCGCATGGCCAGGCACGGAGCCAGCGTCACGGTCACCCAAACCCCCCCTCAGACGCCACCAGTGTTGCCCCTCTCATCATCAGAGCCCCCCAACCCTCTGGTCGTGGTCCCAGTGGAGCCTGCACTCAAGGGGCCTCTGCCCATGCCTCCGGCCCCCCCGCCTTCAGTAACTCCATCTAAAGCAGCAAAATCCAGGTACAATGTCTAGTTATTTGCATTAGGCTAGTTATTTTCCATATTTTATCTTTATTTGATCTCATCTGCAGTTTAGTTTATATGGCTTTTGTATGTATGTATTTTGTATATACTTTTAGGATAATGCTTGGTTTTGGTTCTACAGTTCCAATGATCCTCCCCTGGAGGGAGAGACGGCCATCTTCCTCCACGGTCAGGAGAAGATCTGGAAGGGGTTCATTAACATGCAGTCTGTGGCAAAGTTCGCCACAAAGGCCTTCTTGGTGTCTGGATCCTTTGAATATCTGAAGGAGGTTGGTGCTCTACAAACACCTTATAATGTCTCCTTCTCTCACTCCCTTTCTTCCATGTATGAAATCCCATTGTTTTTTCAATCTAATCAGGATCAATATTGTTGCCCCTATGCAGGACCTGCCTGACACCATCCACATCGGGGGACGCATCTCCCCCAGCACAGTGTGGGACTACGTGGGGAAGCTGAAGACCTCCCTGTCCAAGGTTGGTTTCACCGAACTCTTTCCTCAAGTCCTCAAACGCCTTGTAACCTAACTTATATTTTAGCTTATAACAGTACATCTATTCTTGAAACTCTTTCTCGCTCTTTCATTCGTTACTTCTTTCTCTATTTCTTCAATTCGTTCTTTCAATTCTTTCTTTCTTTTCACCTTTTCTTTCCTGCTCCTTCATTGCATTCATTCACACTTCCCTTCTTTTTCTTTCTCTCTCTCTCTTCCATTCCTCATGTCTTTGTGTGCTTCTCTCCTTTCCTTCCTTTCTCCCGCTGTCCTCCAGGAGCTGTGTCTGATCCGCTTCCACCCAGCTACGGAGGAGGAGGAGGTGGCCTACGTGTCCCTCTACTCGTACTTCAGCAGCAGGAAGCGCTTTGGTGTGGTGGCCAACAACAACCGGCGCATCAAAGACCTCTATCTGATTCCACTGAGCGCCCGGGACCCCCTGCCCTCCAAGCTGCTGCCCTTCGACGGCCCAGGTACGCACCGCCCCAACTGGGGAAAGAGCCAAGCACCACACAAAGGTTTATAACACCCGAGTACGACGCCTTTGATTCCACCGCAAGGGGAGGCTGTCGCCTAGTTGCTGTTATTTTTTATTCTTTCCTGGAATGCACCTCTGTACTAAATACACTAATCTGACACATGTCACACGTTTGACACATTTCTAATGCAGGACGGTGGGCAATTCAAGTTGGCCGTCACTTTATCAATCCTGTTTCTTTTGTTGGCCAGATTATTGTAGCTGTTCCTAGTAGGATGATAATCAAATTGAGTCTTATCATGCATTGGAACTACCCTGCAAACTGTTGGAACTAAATGCAGAAAAAGGTGCAACAATTAAAGGAATATGCATGATCCAGCTCTTGGTGTTTTTATATATTTTAAATATATACTTAGTATATATTTAAAATATAGTTCACCGCAGTATTTTCTAAGGTGTTTGTCTCTGTGCTGCAGGACTGGAACCAGCCCGCCCCAACCTGCTGCTGGGGCTGCTGATCTGCCAGAAGGACAAGAAGCGGGCCGGAGCTCCGTTAGAACACGAGGAGAAACGATCCAAGATCCAAGCCAAAGACACGGACGACACAGGCCTCCCCAAGCCTTTGACCTCCATCAAAGCAGAGAAGACACCACGATCCAGCCTGGAAATTCCCTTCAGCACCACTCCTCCAGGCTCCCCTCCACCCCTTAGCGCCCCTGGACCCGCGGGCATCTCCTCCATATTTTCCCTCCTCTCCTCAGTCAAGGCGCCGGCCTCCATGGCTGCTCCCCTCGGAACAGACTCACCGTCTTCCTTGGGCTCCGCCGGCTCCTCGGCTGCCAGTGCCACCCCTCTCCAGACCATCCTCAACACTCTGTTCGGGAAGAAGAAGAACGACTCGGAGGCCTCCAACTCTCCCTCCCAACCCGGCGGGGAGCCCTCGGTGGCCCCGGCCACTCTGCTGGACCCCATCGTCCAGCAGTTTGGACAGATCTCCAAGGAGAGCCAGGAGGAGGAAGACGAGGACGATCGGCCATACGACCCTGAGGAAGAATACGACCCCGGCAAGGGTTACAGCGCACCTCTGAAACCCGTCCACGCCACCAAGGGACCTGTTGACCCCAAACAGGCGGAGGCCGTGGCCGCCGAGGCGGACGATGTGGCGTACGACCCGGAGGACGACTCCATCTTCGACGAGGTTAAACCCGCAGTCCCGGGTCCAGCCAAAGCTACAGGAACAAACGGCCCACCAAAAGACCCGACCGACAAATCCGCCCCGTTCCCCCTGCCGGACGCACTCCTCGCCAAGTCCTTCCTTGCAAACAGTCACCTGTTGCAGCTGGGCAAAAAGGTGGAAGAGCTTGTGAAGTCTGCCTCTGTCAGTCCTTTAATCAACCAGAGACGGGACCCTCGCCAGGCTCTCGCCAGCAAGAGACCCCCCAGCCAGGAGGAGCAGCAACAGCAGGAGCCGGAGGAAGCAAAGGAGAAGGAGCAGGTGTCTCCTCCGCTGGCAGAGATGCCTCCACCCTCGCAGCCTGATGTTCAAGAACCTGAATTGGCCAAAGTGGCCAAAGTTCAAGGCTCTGAGCCGTCAGAAGAAGAGAAGGTATCCCTTGTGTTTCAGCCTCAACAGGAGAAGAAGGAGGATGTTCTCCCATTCATGGAGTCAGACAGGGAAGAGGTGTCAATCCCCCTGTTGGGTGAGCCGGAGGATCCCGAAGGAAAGGGAACCTTCATAGAGGAACAAGAAGAAGAAGAAAAGGAGGAGGAAGAGGAAGCTGAGCCATTTTTGGTCGAAACCAAGGAGGACAAGTTCAGCCTCTGGCCTAATTCTGAGCATATTCTCAAAACGGCTGAGGACTCAAAGTACGAACAAGATCCAGACTATTATGATGATTCTGAAGACACAATGCCGTCCTCAATCCCAGTGCTTACCCAGAGCATTGCAATAGGAGACCACTCCTCCCACATGCCACATATGCCTCCTTCAGGCTACAACTCCAATAAGTACAGACCTCCGGCAGACCTCCCCAAGCCTGCCGGCTTCCCCCCTCCCCAAATGGGGCTCCCTTCAATGCAAGGACCACCCTCGATGAATCGTCCACCACCTATATCTATCCCTCCGGCCATACTGCCTAGGCTCTCAGGCCCCCCACCCATGCAGGGACACCCTCCACCCATCCAGGGACACCCTCCACCCATCCAGGGACACCCTCCACCCAACCAGGGACACCCTCCTCCTATGCAGGGACACCATCAACCCATCCAGGGACACCCTCCACACATCCAGGGACACCCACCCATGCAGGGACACCATCAACCCATCCAGGGACACCCTCCCATGCAGGGACACCCTCCACACATCCAGGGACACCCTCCCCGTATCCAGGGACACCCTCCACCCATCCAGGGACACCCTCCACACATCCAGGGGGTGCCTCCTCCTATGCATGGGCCTCGTCCCTCGATGCAAGGTGATGGTGGTCAGCAGTATGGCCCGCCTCCCGGGAGCTATCCCCCCTACCAGAACCAGTGGCGTGGTCAGCAGCAGCCGCCTCCTGGGCCGCCGCCCCAGAATATAATGCCGGCCAGGGGACCATCACTCCCCTTCCCGACCATGGGCCAGAGAGGACCTCCTCAGATGTTTGACCACTCTATGCCACCCCAGCACATTAGACCACAAGGGCCCCCACATGGGCCCCCAATACCCCCTGCTTTTGAGGGACAAAACAGCTTGGCACCGCCCCGATTCTCTGGACCTCCTCCTCCACCATTCAATTTCCATGGTTCCCGAGGTCCTCCTCCCCCCTTTTCCGGCCCCCCTCATTATGACAACCGACCCCCGCCCCAGCCTCACTTCCCCGGACCCCGGGCACCGCCGCCCGCTCCCTACCGAGACCATGTGGCCCAGCCCCCCATGGCCGAGCCCCCACGAGGCCCCGTCGACCAGTATAGCAAAGAAGGCGTGGGTGCTTTCAAGCCGGCCATGGACCCACACCAACACCCCAATCCGCTGCACATGTATAAAGACAATCAAGCACCAGCTCCCTCTCCAGGTCCCGCCTTCAGGGGCCCACTGCCGGATCCCTATCCAGACCGACGAGGTGCGCCCGAGGACAGCAGCCAGTCCTTCCATACGCATAGCCACTACAGAGACCCCCGAGCTCACTCGCCAACCCAACACCGGGGATCCTTTGAGGACCCCCGGGGCCCAGCTCCTCCAGAGACCCGCGGACAGCCGCCTCATCAATTCATCGGCGAGCGATACCGCCTCGAAAGACTGCCAGATGAGATAAGACCCCCGCGGCACAGCGGGCCACTCCTGCCCACCCCGTCCGAGGGCCCAATACTGGCGCCGGGCCGCATGGGAGGTCAGAGTCCAGACCACCGGGAGGAGCACTGGCGCCAGCACTCCCCTGACATGAGGAGGAGGAGCAGCTCCCAGCATGAGGACTCTGAGCCTCGCGGGGTAGAACGCCTGAGCCGCTTCGACGGAGGCCACCGAGAACCATCTGCCGGACAGGCACACCTCCCCGAGGAGAGGCCGAGAGAGATGGACGAGGACCGCCGCAGGGACAGGGATCGGGAAGGCCCCCCGCATGCAGGCAGGCCCTCCTGGGACCGGGACCGGGCCCAGGGTAAGCGCTGGAGCAGAGAGCGGGAGTGGGACAGAAGCAGAGAGCGCGACCGGGAGAGAGACGGAGAGCGAAGCCGGGAGCGCAGCAGGGAACACAGTAGGGGCCAAGAGGTGGAGCGACAACGGGACCCAGAGGTGGACAGACACCGGGACCCAGACGTAGAACGACACCGGGACCCAGAGGTGGACAGACATCGGGAGCCAGAGGTGGACAGACATCGGGACCAAGAGGCAAACAAGAGGCGCGACCGGGAGAGAGTCCGGGACAGGGAGAGGGATAGAGGAAGGGAAAGGGACCCGGAGAGGAGGGAGGGAGAGAAGAAGGAAGGAGACAGAAGGGAAGGGGACAGGCGGGAAGGAGAGAGGAGCGAAGGAGACAGGAGAGAAGGCGATAGGAGGGAAGGGGAGAGGCGGGAGGGAGAGAGGCAGGAGAGGCTGGAGAGGCAGGAGAGGCGGGAGGGAGAGCGGCTAGAGAGGCGGGAGGGAGAGAGGAGGGAAGGAGAGAGGAGGGAGGGAGAGAGGCAGGAGAGGAGGGAAGGAGAGAGGAGAGAGGGAGAGAGGCGGGGGGGGGAGGGGGGGGGAGGGGGGGAAAAGGAGGGGGGGGGGGGGGGGGGGGGGAGGGGGGGGAGGGGAGGCGGGGGGGGGGGCAGGGGGGAGGGGGAGGGGAGGGAGGGGGAGAAAGAGGGGGGGGAGGGGGGGGGGGGAGAGAGGAGGAGGGAGAGAAGAGGGAGGGAGAGAGGAAGGAGGGAGAAAGAAAGGAGG
>OMLJ01001550.1:0-10132 GCA_900302595.1 Gadiculus argenteus | reverse complement strand
AGTGGAGAGATCACTGAGTCGGCTGGAGTGGTGCTGTCCCCCAACTGGCCGGAGATGTACGACAAAGGGCAGGACTGCATCTGGGGGATCCACGTGGAGGAGGACAAGAGGGTCATGCTAGACATCAATGTGTATGTGGTACACTGTGTTACAAGTGTTTGTTTATTGAATACAAATCATCATTCTATTGCAACCAACCAACCATATGGTTCTTAAAAACTTAGAAAATGGTTGCCAAGCAATACAGGTTAGCATAAGAGTGAGATGAGATTGGTGGCACTTTACTGTAATACTAAAAATGAATTGTGCTGCAGTCACAGCAGTGTGTTTGTAGTAATGTCAACGTCTTCGAGCCAATCAGAATCAAGGACAGGAACTATCAATTCAATTCAATTCAATTCAATTTTATTTGTATAGCCCTTAATCACCATTACAGTCTCAAAGGGCTTTGCCAAAACGAAAGTGTAACTTCACATGGTGTGTCTTTCTTTCCTACAATTTCTTTGTTACCAGCATTCATAGTGTTGATCAGCACAGAAATAGTCTGCCAAAGACATTGACGTCACTTAGCAACCGAATACGCTGGGGTTGATAAGTTACTGGACTACTTGCAGAGTGATACGAAAGCCATGAATCAGAGGCAAAAAAATCCACCATCCTTGACAGCGGTCATTATATGCTAAGCAACGGTCATTATCGAAGTCGAAATCGAAGTCGGGAAGGCCCATGCAAGTGAACTGAGCGTTCCACAGCATTGAGAAGAGTCGTGTAATAATTTAAAATAAAGGGACACCACATTGTGGTTTAGGCCTTACATAATCTAATACAAGGATCCAGCCCATCCATTCCTTAGGATTTCCCTTGTTGTCTCTCTTGACAGATAAGCACTATATAGGGTCTAGTCTTGCTTAGGATACATTATCTCTACACAATGAGCACCTCACCTTCGTGGACAAAGTGAATGTCACATGTTATAACGTCAGAGTGCTAACCTTATGAGTGAATGATGCATAAGTAGTACAGAGGGCACAAAGGGAGTGTGCTGTGGTAGGTGAACGACGACTGAACAACAGAGTAGACCTTGGCTCATCTCTTCTGACTCTGATGTTAGTGGCTCCAGCAGGAGACATCTGTATCTTTTAGAATGTTCATGGACATCATTTTCATTTACACCTTTTACTAGTTTTCTAGCCAAATCTGTCTTCGAGTAAAGAGATCTGAGCTTTTTACTGACTACTTTTGTCAGGAAATTTGGTCACGTAATTTTGAATCCAGTGCAAGGAATAGACGGAATTACGACATTCTGAAAAAAAGCAAAGGAAAATAAGGGCAAATTGTTTCTCAAATTGAACTAACTGGTGTTAGCAGGAGTTAGAGCTCTGATTGATTTTCACAGTCGATCCACTCCAGAGAGTGGCAGGACCGTGTTTGGGTTAATAACAACAAATGATACACGATGATACGCGCCGACATTTCTCAATCTGTCTCGCTTCGTGGCAGGTAAGAAGGTCTATCCACTTAGAATCAGAACACAGTGAGTTCTTCCCACTGTGTGTCCCACTGAACATGTCTAGACAAAACCTTTCAAAAACATTTCAGGGGTTGAACACAATTGAATCATATAATAGTCGACCCCTTCTTCAAAACCCCCTTTAGTCCCTCGGTGGGCAACACCGCCCAGATGACTGAGGCTTTGAAATAGGGTTTGTCAGTTCATTCTAGCGCCTATCTTTTCCATCAAGTGTACCCCCAATCTCATGAATAGCTCTAGCTCTTGTTCCTTAATGAATGGTATCAGGGTCGACTAGTGATTAATTAGTTACAGCAAAGAGCATGTGTTTTCTTCCAGATAACGATGCACCCCTACGCAGTGCAAGGTACCTTGGCACCTGGCGTTATATTGAATGGCTTACATTTTTCAATGTATTACCTAAGTTGGCTATTGATACGTATGTGGTTTAGATACAGTAAATGCATACAGTCATAAATATATTTAATTAAGAATAAGATGCTACTTTGTTCACAGGGTGTAGAAGCAGGATGTATGACAGAAGCAGAAATGGAAACAAGAAAATACAAAAATAGAGTAGAATACAAAATAAATGCATGCAACAACTCTATCCACAATAAAGCATATATAGCAATGGAAATGGAAAATGCAAAAATAAATTCTAAAAATGCAATACATACTTGGTATTTATTCAAATATATAAAAAGAAATGGGAGACTGAAAAATGTGTTTATGATATTGGGGAAAAGCAGCAGTGTGCACCATATTTGTGCTTGCTCCAAACACACATATCTATTATGTTCAATGGATTAGCAAAGCCTTGGCTGCACAGCAAAGGGACATCATCTGTGATCATATGTGTGTCTATGTGTGCCTCTAGGCATGTGAACAGTGCTGTTAGATGTAGTGAGTATGAACAGCTCATGTCAGGATCTCTTCTCTGCTTTCCCTGCTTTTATTATGTCTGCTTTTTGAGCAGAGATGAACCTTTTTACCTATTATTATTAAGTCTATAAGGCATATTGTGTCTCTCTTAGTTGAGGGCAAGTGGTAACTTAATAGTGTCATTTTACAGAAATGCATACAGAAACACTGACAGACTTCATTAACATGTTTAACAGGCTCAACAGTATAGATTGCTATTGCAATTGAATGTGTCCCTTGTGTTAAACTCTCTCTAGGCTTAACATAGGGCAGAATGACATGGTCACCTTCTACGACGGTGACGACCTGACGGCAAAGGTCCTGGGTCAGTACGGGGGCTCGCGGCCCCGCTTCAAGCTCTACACGTCCACGGCAGACGTCACCATCCAGTTCCAGTCGGACCCCGCCACCAACATCTACGGCTACGGCAATGGCTTCGTGGTCCATTTCTTTGGTGAGGCCAGAGAGGAGACCGCAAATGCAGGGGATTGGGAAGGATTGAAGTGAAACTAGTTAGTTATGATTACTCGAAAAAATATTTGAAACAACACTGTGATTGTTGAATTATTTCTTAATCACTGTTATAAATGCAAGCATTTTTTGCAAGCAAGTTTCTCAGGTATGCTTCTAAACAGGCTGCTTGGCTGACCTTGCCTTTTGTGAGATGAATATAATGGTTTACCAAGAAGCAAAACATGGGAAAAGCAGTAATTGAATAGTGGCAAGAGCAAGCACAACTAATTGGCTGCACTTTACAATGAGTGAGAGCAGCAAAGGCAAAGGATTTTCTTTTTTCTAAACAAATAAAATATGAATACAAAAGTAGAAGGTACCTCTAAATAGGCCATATTGGTGGCATATTACTTTGTGTGGTATTTTGAGTGTCCAAGCTTTGTAAGTTAAGGGCACCAAACTGCCAGAGCACACTTTATCTAGAATCATGTATTAGTTTTCTGGAGGAAAAACAAATCAAGTGGTTTTCATGTTGTTCTTCTTCATCCCCCTTCAACGTGCTTCTACATGTGATCCACAGAGGTCCTCCGCAACGACACCTGCCCTGAGCTGCCTGAGATCTCCAATGGCTGGAAGAGCTCGTCACACCCTGAGCTGGTCCATGGCACCGTGGTTACCTACCAGTGTTACCCAGGCTACCAGGTGGTGGGCTCAGAACTCCTCATGTGCCAATGGGACCTTACCTGGAGCGGGGACCTTCCTGGCTGTGAGAAAGGTACTGATTCAAACTCAGAACATGGTAATACATATAATATGGTAATACATAATTAACGCTGACGATTTATGAATGAGACATCGTGACAGTAATTCAGTCAGCCCTTGCACTATGATTTCACTTGTACAATTCTTAGCATTTCAGCATATTCATAGCAAGACACAAACTATAATTTGAATCATATTGTCTAATAAGGCAAAGCACACAGAGCGTGAATGTAGCGAGCTGCATTCAAGTCTATTTTGGACGTGACATTATCTTGAGTCGTCTGTCTGCTTTTGGCTTTAGAATTTCACTTGTGAGAGGCACACCATTTTTACTGACTTTACCAAGCTTAGCAAGTCTGAGGATCAACAGCAATTATATCTCCCTTTAGGTTTAAGTGGGGGAATTTATATGGAATTGCTGGCCTCTAGCCTGGCTTGGCACCAGGTTAGAGAGGCTTGATAAGTCAAAATATGGCACTGAGCTTACACAGCCAGACAAAATGGCTAGATATGCTGATTACAGAATTATTTAATTACATTGTAATGAGTTATTCTTGAGTCCCCCAATCTCACATATCTAGAATGTACATGCAGAAATGCAAATGAAGCTAGTGGATGTAAAGCAGGTGTTGAATGCAAAGCGTACCCTTTACAGTTCATACACAAGCAACTGACATAATATTTCTCAGGGCAACTCAAGCAACACTGGCTTAAAACGCAGACATTACTGGGTCCAATAGGGCTGACTTCCTTGCTGCCATGCTGGCCTCCCCCCTACTGGGCCTAGAATTGGTTTTGGGATTTGCTGTTGAGGGAGACAAACATAAGCTCTTTATCTAATACCTCTGAGGGCAAATGTTACTTGGCTTAGGCAGACAACCCGTTCAGGCTAAGCTGTTGTTTAAGATGAAGAGGTTTTGGATACCTGGGCTTAGGGCTGCACATCAATTGTATATTATCGATTTTGGCCTCTGCAATTAACCAATTGTGAAAGATTGCGTACCAAGAAATTCTACGAAAAATATTAAGACAAAATGAATACATACGGCTGTGACATGAAAATGGAATTACAAACTCATCAATAAGCACTTTGAAGAATCACAGGCATTGACACAAGTGCGTTAAGAATTTAGTGTGTGCATGCAGGGTCTGCACAGGGACTGGCAACGTGGTCTGTTTGGCAAATTGAATTGAAAATCTGTTCATCGTAATTGTGCAGTCCTTGTGCTGCAACAATGGCATCCTATCACTTTAAAACATTTGCATTTGATTTCTCATTATTTTCTTTTGGAAGTATAGAATACAGAAATATATAGAGTTGCTTTATTCTGTCCTTTCTGCGTCTGCTCATTCTTCCTCTCTTGTCAGTGGTGTCCTGCACAGACCCAGGCCTGGTGGCACACAGCCGGCGAGTCCTGACAGGTCCTCGTCTGAACGTCGGCTCCACCATTCAGTACATCTGCAGCAAGGGCTTCACGCTGTCCGGCAACAGCCTGGTCACCTGCTACAACCATGGCTCGTCTGGCCCCAAGTGGAACCAGCAGCTTCCCAGATGCCTGCGTATGTACACATCTTCAACACAGCCCATTAGGTTGATTTCAGACTGAAAGATGAATAATAAAACAGAAAGATTACAGAGCGACTGTGGGGAAACACTGGCACTGGTCAAATTGGACCAGTGCCAGGTGATGTCACTTATTTGGTAGGTAAAGTGTCTTCGAGATGGGACACAGAAAATGCAAGGGATTCATTGCTGTTGGCAGTGGTGTCTTTGATGACCATTTCTTACAATAATGTACAGTATACATAATGTACAGTGTATGTATTTATGATGGTTTGTGTTCCCGGATGTTGATAGTCACTTCCAGGTCAATTGCATCATGCAGTTGAAAAATGACTTAAACTATGGCGCAATAAAGTATATGAATGGTTCTGATGATTGATTGCAGATGATCTTGGACTTGAACTAATGATTTACATTATATATCTTCCCTATAAGCTGAGGCCTATGAGCCATGCAGTCACCCAGGAACACCGATCTTTGGAGTGCCTAGTTCCGATAAAGGCCAATTTAAGGCTGGAGAAAGCCTCCAATACTCCTGCCTGGCGGGGCATATGTTGCTGGGGGAGCCTGCTCTCCGGTGTGTCCCTGGGCACCCATCCCAGTGGAGTGGCCTGCCACCTGTCTGCAAATGTGAGTAACTGCAACAACAACCAATCTAATATATTTAACTTTATTCCTGGCAGGAAACTTGTGCTTGTGCTTCTGTGATTTATGATTTATTTCAATTTTCTCCTAGCTGATTACATTTTGGTGTAACTATGTCATATTAACAACAAAATATTTTGTTGAATGGGTATATAATTGGTCTGAATACAATCAGTGAAAACATTTGAACTAGATTTAGCCTTACTTATTTGAAGCAAATAATTTGAATTTGAAATGTCTTTCTGTTACAGATCAGCCATACGCATGTATTGTATGAACAGATTAGAATATACTAAGGAAGTATGTTTCATATGCTATGTTTCACATGTACATTTTTCACTTGCTTTTTCAGCGCAAACAACTGATCAGAGATTGGATGGTAAGTGGCAAAATATACATGTTCCTCAATTGATGCGGTTCAAATTTAGCTAGAAACAGGTAATTTACACATTTGTTTTTAACATTTCTCATCTTAAAAGACCACAACTTTTAAAGAAATGTGTCTTTATGTCAATGAAACGTCTCTAATTGATGGCTGTTGTGGGCAAACAAAAATTCCAATACAGAGAACAAGAAGGCCCTTCTTTCAATTGACTGTAGCTCTGAATGTTTCCTGTTTGATTCTTCATCAGTGGCCAAGTTACGACTACAAGGAGTGAATGTAGTGTTTGCTGTTTTCATTCCTGTCACCGTCCTCTTCCTGCTCCTCATCGCCAGAATCTACCTCTACTTCTCAAAGTGGGTTCACCCCATTAAGAACACTCGCCTCATTACAAAGTTATTCAAAGGTTTCCAACACAAATTATGCCCTGGCCAAAGTGCTTATCTTGGGAAATAGTTTGTTAAGTAAATGAACAGGTTCTATAAATGTGATTAGAGTAAAGCGATATATACAATGTTGGTTCTATTAATATGAAAGTATACATCTTTACATGGATGAGCATGGAATAAGCATAGTTATTTTACAACAAGTAAAGTACTAAGTAAAGCTGTTATTTTTGGCTAAATCTCATTTTTTCATTTAGAGCCCAGGGGAAGTCTCTGCCAGTGTCCTCAACTCTGCCATATAGCCACATACTGGGAGAGTCAGCCTGTGATAGCTCTGTGTATGAGACAATGGTAAACACATGTTTGTGTGTGTGTGTGTGTGTGTGTGTGTGTGTGTGTGTGTGTGTGTGCGTGCGTGCGTGCGTGCGTGCGTGTGTGCGTGCGTGCATGCGTGCGTGTGTGTGTGTGTGTGCATGCATCTGTGTGCATGTGTACTCCCGGTTCTGCAATCAACTTTGATAACTACTAAGAAAACTATGAAAGTGTAGCAGAATACAAACCCTGGGTGATAACTACGGTATATAAATGTTTCCTGGTGCAACATTTCAACTAATGCCAATTTATTCTCCACTCTTTCTTCCATGTGTTCATTGTTGAAGAATTTTGAGGTATGATCATTTACATTCTCTATATTCTTACATACATACCTCATACACACCTATGAGACGACTAAGGGTGCCTGTCATGCTTCTAGTAGGCACTAGGCAGTAATATACAATTTACCTCTGACAATATTCATTGGAAGTATTTGTTATATCAGGCTCTTTATGTATACAACCTTGTCATTCTGTGAATAGATTGACAAATCATAAATGTAAAATGGATTGACAAATCATGAATGTCAATTGAATGGACAAATCCTAAATGTAAACTGGTTCACATTTAGTAAACCAAAGTAACACTAATGCATCATGTATTCTGGATATTGTGCTCGTTGCAGGAGAGCGGAGCGTATGCGGTTTCAATCTGAAGGACGTGTGTGTGAGCGCCAGCAACAGACCGAAAGCATGCGGGCCATCTGAACAGTCGTCGCTCAACCCTCTGTGTGATCCTGGAGTGACTGTTTCCTGCACCTTATTGTCTGATTGCAAACGAAAAGCCACTTCTCCACCACACTCCGCAATGCCCCTGGAACTTCTGTGCCACTAGATTATTGTATTATTTTTCTAAGCACCAGCGATTGCAAAGGTTCGGCAGCCGTTTGTACAGTTTTTACCTGGCGCTCAAATCCCGAAGATGTTCACAGCGCTGCATCTCAGAAACCATTTGCTGCTGAGCTTAAAGTGCATTTTTGTGACATGTATGTTGTACATTATATTTAATCTGCCTAACACTCTTAAAGGAAATTGTCAGGTATTTATGGATTCATGGAGACTATATTAGATTAAAAAGAAAAACTAAAACAATGATTACTTTAGGGAGTAGCACTCAACGGCAAGATTTTTTTATTTTTGTCAAACCTATCCTCCAAGAAATCTGAATGTGCCTTAAAGGGGTAGTTCGGAATTTTGGACATCGGACCTCATTTCCAAATGATCCAGTGTGTTATTTATCATTGGAGACCGTTTTCAACATGTTTCATTCAGTCCTTCTAGTTGTAGATATAGCTGGTGCTAGGCTAGCACAAGTCAATGGTAACTGCTAGCCTGCTAATAAAAACGGTTTTACCCATTCCACAGTTCACCCGAGGAAAATCAATTATAACGCCAGACTATCGATGTAAATGTCTGTGTTGATAGAATAATGTTAGAAATAAACTACCCTTGCATCGCATTGCATTTAGTTTATAATCCCTGTAGTTGGAAGCAGGCTACGGCAGTGGTGGACTGATATTACCTGGAGTGCACTTCTCTGTTTAGGTTCTGCTGTACTGAATTGGTTGCTAAAGTGAAATTCTACCGCTGCCGAGAAAGTAGTCCCTCAAAATGTAATGCGATTATTGCGATGCAAGGATAGTTTTATTTCTAACATTATTCAACACAGACATTTACATCGATAGTCTGGCGTTATAATTGATTTGCCTCGGGTGTACTGTGGAGTGGGTAAAACTTTTTATTGGCAGGCTAGCAGTTACCCATCGACTTGCATCTCCAATGATAAATAACACCGTGGCTCACTTGGAAATGAGGTCTGATGTCCAAAATTCCGAACTACCCCTTTAAATAAAAGGCTCTTAAAAACAATGCAGTTCTATATGTTATGATTTCTCAGTTATAAATATGTAATACTTTAATTTAAGAAAGATACCAATTTCAGTTTCACAAAGTTTTCTGAAAACACAAACCATTACATATGTTATGTTACATTCCGTGCATTTTCTTTTTATGAGAGATAAACAAACAAAGGTGATCAATTTTTCCTTCGACAAGTACCTGTTTTGGTAAATGCATTAAAATAAAGATCAATATCATATGTATTTATCATGTATGTCATGTCATTAACTGGAGTGCTGACCTATTGATCTATTTTTGATTGTACATAGTGTACTGATTAAGCAACTTCACAAACATCTTCAATAAAAGTTATTCAGAAAACTAAAGTTAATTTATAATGTGTAAATGTTTGCAACCTTCGACTTTACATTTTGTTGTGTGAGAATGGTTTTCCCTGAACATGACATATTTTATAGTGCAGACACTTTTTTTCGGTTTAAGGTTTAAGATTGGTCCAGAAGAAAACATCAAAACATCAAAACATCTGCTTGTGGCTTGTTTTTATCAAGGGATTTGACAATTTGACAATATTTAATAAATTATTGGGTTAAGTTCGCCATTCAATATCTAAAATGCCATGAACCTATTCTACATTGAATAAATTCAATCCATTTACTTATTGCTTAAGTAAGGAGGGCCAGAGGAATGCACATTCAAACAAAAATATTACATGAAAAACACTCTTAAACTCTTACAGTCTTACACTGGTAAACATTTAAAACTAAAGCCCCTTTACAGAACATCAAAATATGTCCTCTGTGTATTGTGTATTTCAAAATATACAATGTTCCGAAAAAGGTTTCAACAGATTAATTTGAGGCAGCTGCAATTGATGCAAAAGGTTAGTGCACAAACTGAAGCTGTCAGGGGCGGGCCTAAATCGACCATCGCCTCAAATAGGATTGCACCCCCCTGGTGGCGCCCCAACGCCATTGTGCTAGAGATGCACACATATATGTGTGTATACCCACCCCCCGGTTCTTAGTCGGCCCTGTGCCACCTAAATAAAACATTCTGGAATCACCCCTGGAAGCAATTTCCATAATAATGTATAATAACATTATATGTATCCATTTAGATTTTTCAATTCTAATTCAATTAATTGCCTCGACTGGACCAAGGACTTATTTTAATAATAGACGTCTAATTATTTACAACGAATTGAGCAATTCTGCCCCCATATAGACCTATTGAGGATGATTTGGGATTCCTCTCCATGTGCACCAGGCGAGT